>UZAN01041258.1:9968-61175 GCA_900618425.1 Echinostoma caproni | reverse complement strand
CGCAGTATTTGTCTTCTTTCGGTTCTAACGAATTGGATAAAGGGGACCCAATGTTTCAAAGCGTACTCTATTGCTGTTTTTCATTTACACCTAATGAATTAATTCGAAATATACTTTTACCAACTTGATATTCACAAAATAATATTTAAGCCAGTCAGCCAAAATCATTGAACCTCGTGAATGTTTGCTCTTCATTCAAAAAACTTCTTTTACGTTCCACTGTTACATTCTGAATCAAGTGGTGTTTGATTTCTATCAAAGTTTAAGCGGATCCGAGGTTAACGGGAATGGGACCCATCTGTCTACTTAAAGGATCGGTGAATGCAGCGCGGAGTAGTTTTCCGAGGATATTGCAACCAACATTTTACAAAAGACTCGAAAAGCATCCCAATTTATCCAACACAATATCCTTTTTAAAACAGAGGTAATATGGGTTAGGCTCAGCAAGCCGCTCCATAAAGTATTAGAATTGTCTCAGGTATCCTAGAGAGAATGACATGCATAGGATACGTGAAATAAAAATAATTGAATTCCTGGTCTTAGTTTCTTCCAAACTAGAGCTTTTAAAAGCCCGGTTGTAACGATTTTCCAAACCAACTGTGTCGGTGATAGCACCGTGAAGGTTCTTAAACATAGACCAATCTTAGTTTGTGGAAAGTAGATTTCTGTTTGAGTAATGTAACGGTGAATATCAGATAGTTTTAAAGAACAATGCGCTCACCAAAGACTGAAAAATCAGTGTTTAATCAGTCTGATTAGAGCATCTTTCCGCTTGATATCTACTGTCCAAAACGATACTGTATCAGAATAGTAAGCGGTAACTTGACATAATACTTCATCAACCTATTTAGAGATTTCAGCCGGCACTGATAAATAATGAAAAGCGGTTTGTGTATTCGGAGCATAGTGGAGCATTTCCGAATCATCGATTAATACTACCCACATGGCTTTCCTCGTTCGTGTTTCTGGTTAAGATGTGATATTCCAGTCACAATAGTTACTATGGCAAGCGAAAGTTTTTGGGCTAGCAGAACTGCAAGTGAGGAGGAACAGAGACAGATATTTTTGGTTGGAATTTAACGGAGTTGACATCAAGTAGCCCAGTGAGGACGTGGTGTTGAAACTACACTTGTTAGTTTGCATCAGATTGGTGCAGATCACTGTGTACCCTGGCATAGGACCCCGAATTATTTGATCCGGTGCAGGTTGACTGCTCATTGTCCTGTGGTTTGTTTACTGTTGTACGTTCCAATTTTTACTTGAAAGCCCTAAATCTGTCCTTGCATACTCGCCGAATACTGCTAGTACATATTTTATGAAACAAGGAATTCATCTTCATTTCAAGGGAGTCATTACTGATTGAACGCAATTTTTTTGGACATTACTTGAAAACATCTACGGATAGTAAGGTTAGTGGGAATTGACCATTAATGGGGGATCAGGCATGTTTCAGGGAGAGCTGTTAATGTTACGGCAAGAGAATCATCTCCTTCCACTGAAAACAACGCGTAGACGGACCAGATTGAAGAGTTTGTCAGTTCCATAATGATTAGAAACCTGTATGTGAAATTATTTTGACTGAGGCTGATTGAACGTCTGAGCGAACACAACATTCAAGCTGTCTTCGACGGGCAGGCTTACATCCATAGTCTGTTTCGTTCGCCCACACTGTAACATGATAACATGTAATTAACACCTCCCGTTCCGAATTCTCACGACTTGTCTTAGATTTGGAGCGTTCAGACGTTTTCTCCTTTAAAAGCCTATTTGGCTATGAATGTTTGATGAGATTTGTAGACGCAGAATTCTTCCAACGAGACGAAATATGTGCATGGAGTATCTTGGGTTAAGAATGCAATTGAAAATTTCAGCGGAAATATCAACTGAAAAATAGGGTTAAAAGTTCACATAAAATACACAAGCAGACGGCAAAGGGGAATTTGCTGAGAAAAACACTATCGTTGGTTGAAAACTGCGAATTATGATTTATTTCTGTTTTACGTAAATGTGAACTGGGTACATGTTGAATTGCAATAGTTTTGTGATCTTCAGTGTTTGAAACAGTGTATATTGCTGAAGGAGCTGGCGATTCAAGTTAGAGGGATGAAGTACGCATATAGTTAGCAGTGATTCTATCAAACGAAACATCCAGTCCGATCAGAACAGGACAAAAGCTGGTCAAATCGATGAGTTGATCCTAGATCAAGATGGTCAGCAATGAAACGAGGGACTTTACTGGGGATAACTAACCACTAGGAAGGAGTGAACCGCGTATGTGACACGGAATTTCAATATTTGAGGCTATATAATCGCAAGGAATTGATAGTCTCAGTTTATATATATATATATATATATGATAGTAATCTATCTAATACCATGAGTCAAACAGTAAATGATGCCGGATTTGCTACGATCGGAAAAATTATGATACTATCCTGCCCGAGGATGTTTTTCTGCGTTTCTGCTCTTGTGCACCAAAGCTGCCGGAGCTTTGTGTAAACATGTTTTCGTTTCAGTAATACATATGTACCGCACATGTTGGCATGCATAAGAGTTGATCTGGTACCAGGGACCATCAAGAGTGCCTGATACCTCTGAACAATCGAATGGGTTGATCCAAACTTGATACTCTAAATTTGTTGGACTATTCGCACAAGGTAATTATTGTACACCATGTAGCTCAGAACTAAGGGTTTGAAGTCCAAACCTGAAGGTTGTGGATTCGAGTCCTAACAGGTACACAAAAAGTAGGCACTGTTGACGAGTCCCAATCAGGACGAAACAGCTGTGCAATGCTCCTTGTTGGCCATCAAAAATGTTTCCATCGCGTTCAAGTTTCAAACAAAAAACATCAGTGTTAAACACAAAGTCATGCAGTTTATTTCCTTACAGTCAATTTTCCACTGCTATTGCTTTATTTCGCATAAACCGATAATAACGTCAAACAGATTCAACCACGGCTTTGCGGTGCTTATGGTGCTATCGCCTCGGGGTTCCAGGGTAACCCGTCTCCTGGGATTGAGGATTTATACTCCATGTTTGTCTGATAAAACATTAGCTGCATTCTACGGGCAACATCTGTGGTGAAATAAAATTAAGCACCCTTCCACCATTTTCATTGAAATATTCACTTTGATTTGATCAGCATTTCTGATCTCAGTTTGTTTCTAAACAGAATCGATCAGGATGATTGCACCTTTCTAATAAACATGTTTTCAGTACTAAATGAGTCATCCGATTTGTAACCCCCTTCCCGCAATCGCCGCATTTCCTTTTACTGAATTCTCACATTTCGTTTACACGAGAGATGAACACCCTTCCGAACGTACCAGAATAAAAAGTAATTTGCATAACTTAGCTGAATCAAGCGAAATCGATTAATTTGACTATGTGCCGAACAAACCAGACTGATATCATGAACAAAATTACCACAAACATTTTTCAATTTTGTTCCTTTTTGGGAAATTCAGTTCATTTGATCTTACCTGCGATTGGTAAAAGCGTTCAGAGCAAATGTGCTTATCGCTGCCGGACAAGATCTTTGAACAGTGCGGTTTAAAAAGCTACATTAAATGAACATGAGTGAGGTGGCTCTTAGCAAAATCTTTCTTTTCGTCTATCGCTTCCCCCCTTCCGGTAAAGACAAGATGCTCATAATTGGCATATTTGTTCGAAATTCTCACTCATTTGGTTTTTGGAAAAATCGGTGCCTGCAGCTAAGGCATCAAATATGAATGTCTGTGCTGTGGTAAGACAGAGTATCTATCAAGAAAATGCTTGACTAATTCAAGCTAAAAGCAATTGTGAGGGGAACTTTCATCTGCTATTGCATCTATCAGTTTGCTTTTGTATTGATTTAGGCGTTTTTGTATAACATCCAAAAAATGTTACTCAGAATATGTACAAATCATATGCTCAGTCAGATCACCCGAGGAGGTATTTGTGCGTGATGTGGCCAAATACACTTATCGCTTCCAAAGGTCATCACTCGCCGAATATCATCGAGGTAGAGGGGACGCATCTAATCGGCCGTTTTAACAGCACTATATTTGGGTTCATCCGTGGGTAGATTCTATTGTCATGCATAATTCCGGTTTTTGTGTAGTTCATGTTAATCTGTGATCGAGGATGTGATATCTGTGCGTGGTTACACAGCCTGCTTCATATTGTCTACTATTCTTTTCAAATACAATCTTGTTGTATTTCTTTTGATTTTCGAGTATTGTTCTGCTCGTTAATTTTGGACAAAGTAGTCCTAATCATTTGGGTAACATGTACCACAATAGAGAAACTTATCATTGGTTGTAGGCACTCATTTCACAAATGCGCCGCAAGAATGAATAATTTATCACTCGTCTAATACCAACTATTCATACGAAAGAGGCTGAATGAAGCTGTTGAAACACAACTGAACCGGACCCTTTTGTTACTATTCCTAGACACTAAATATTGCTACAAGTTAGAGGATTAGAATTGTTTTATTGGTTACTGAAACGCATTGCATTTTCGGATAAGTAAGAAAAGTGGAAAATAAAGGACTTGACTACACTGTAGTAACATCTATAGTCTTTTGAGTGTCGTCAGCAATACTCATTCTCCATCTATCCTTTGGAAAGAACCAAACAAGTAAAATGTGAACTAAAAGTTAACTATTCCGTTGACCACCGGATAAGTAATCAGACCGACTTACAGTTTATATCGATTACCGGTTCAGTCTGAAAAATAATGTACTACAATAATCTAATAAAGACGTCTTTAAATTTGAAATAATTGGAGTAACACATCAGCCTAAACTACTCGCTTTGAGGGTTCCCAATTCATAATAATATCTATTGAATATTTTTTGTCTAACTGACTGTTACTTATTGTAAAACACAATTCAAAATTTAACAGGCTTTTACCACCTTTCGGTGTTTCCTCCGCTATATCCTTATGCTCATGTGTGCTTTTCCCTTTAACATGTTCGCATTCAAGCGATAGGCAATACGTGGTTTTAATATTACATTATTGCCGTAAGTCGTTAGAAATTTGGTTGAAAAATGTATGCGGAAATTTTTTCAGTTATGATAACCTAGATGTCAACAATGCATTTTTTGCTCACCGAAGCTTCACATTATTATGCATTCTGAGCCCTATTGTGGTAATTCTCTACTTAGCTGTTAGATTTTGATCCATTGCAACCACAATACAGTTTAAGTTCCAGATTGATGAAGAATTTCACCAATGGAATCTATACGTATTTTCTGGCAGTTATTTAATTAAAATGAACTACTATTCAGTCATGCGTAAACGTATGCAATTTCCCTCTTTAATGAAATTTGTAGTGTGCACACAACAAACTGCATTCTATCGTTCAAGATGCTCAGTGCACCCAAACTTACTTATTCTGACTTTCTTCATCATTTATTCTTGTTTTATACGAGAATTCTTGATGTGTTCATGACCAAAATCTATTGTTATTAGGTTCTAGTTGATTATATTGACTGCGTGGGCATGTGAAAGTACCGTGTAAGTCAGAAATGTGAACAGTTTTGGTCTTGTTGACCAGCAGTGGTGAAGCATCGTCTATTCCGATTCCACGCTGTTTCTCACTGCAACTGATCACGGCATTGGCAGTGGCGTCGTGTGCTGAATAAAAAAGGCGTAAACGGTTTTGTTATTATTATCGTCATTTTGAGTGGTCAACACCTGTGTCGGGCCAGTACATTAAGGGCTATGACCACCAGTATTTTGATGAAATGAGTCTCGATAAACCGGTTACATCTCACATTGCGTCTGGTCACTGTAGAAACATACTGGAAACGTTGTCGCTTACATAGGTCCAGAGCTAGAACCAATAGTATGGTCGCTTCTCATATACTTAATAAGGGAGGAACATGGGCGAATTCCACCCTCAAAAAGCGATCGTTCTATAATGTCTACATTCTAAGATCAATTTGTTTGGGGAGGGGGAGGGATGTTACCTTACTCACGGAAATCAGTATGGTGTTTACCGACTTCAAACAGAAGATAGCTGCAATAGTATCCACTTATCTTGCTGTATGTAATAGTCAAATGTCTTGTAGAACTACGATTTCGAGGACGTTGATTGGCGCATCAGTTTTAAGCTAACAAAGCCTCGTCAGAAACCACTTAGTGTTTATTTATATAAACGTTTCATAATGCTAAGATAGGTATGGTGATTTCATTTTATTAACACTCTGTCTGTCCGTCACTATTTCTTTTCTCTTTAATCATTCGTTTTAATACAAATATTGTCTTGACAGCCATGGTTTCACCAATGTGAATAGGAATTTAGGAAATTAAAGTGAAAAATGAAGGTAGGATTGACTATGCTTTGCCTATAGCTATTAATATGAAGTATGCCTGTGGGAACTGAAATTTATTTCTACATTGAGCTTGTAGTGTCGCACGTTTTGGACTAATACTTGTAGATATCCTGAGGCTGTATACGTTATAGAGAGAAGTTGGGATACCCTAGAGCTTGATATTCATTAGTTTAAGAAAAACCTTTCAGTCCATATAACGGCCAACTGTGATGAACATCTCCGTGTTTTGGTGAAGCCGAACAAGGGGATTGAACTTCTCTGTGCAGATCAACAATTGGAAATTTACCAGCAAAGTTTTTGATTGAAAAAGTTGGTAGGCGCGATCGAAACACCGAACTGAATAAAGAAAATAAAGTGATCCAGATAAGAAGTTTTACATGTAGGAAACACCGTGATTTGCCGGGAATTCCCAGAATCATCGAATTGGTCGATTGATAAACGAACAGATGTTGTCCGGTCTCCGCATCCGAGGAGGTGGTGGTCAAATGCTGATTGGTTTCGATTATAATTGTCCGAATCACATCGATTTTTAATGCCTGCTGCTTTTTTCTCAACGCAAACAAGAGTGTATTTACCACCCAGACAATTCGCGGTACACAGCGTCGCAGACTTCCCATATGCGTAGGAATTACCGCAGTTTCCACATATCCGGTTCAAAAGTAATGGTTTCAGCTCCCGAGTGAAAAGATAATGGTTTGAGCCCTGAATGGGAATAGTAGATTCACGTTCTTATTTCATGACCCACCAAGAAGGAGCTGATTGATCAATACTTGTTACGAGTCATAAAATTATTGTTGGAATTTATCTCTGTGCAACTATCATTATACTTTCTAACCCACCAAAAGGAATGTCATGTGTTGGTCTCAATGATTTTGTGAAAAGCAATTTTCACGCAGCCTATGCAATCTCTTTTCTGTGCTAAAGACCGTTTCTCTAGGGTATTAGGCCTACCTCCGAATTAGTAATAGCTCCGTTATTAGGCTTACAACTATAGTAAATGTGTTAAAGATAAAAAAAGTCGAGCCAGAGAAATCTTATTATGACAGAAGGAACGTTTTGAAGTCAGTGGAGAGTCCTGTCCCACGCCAATGAAAATTTTAGTCTCAGACATCACTGAATTACTTTTGCAGTGCATGAGGAAAGGTTGTCGAGAAGTGGGAACAGATGCTTGTAGTATCTAACGCACCTGATGGTGTGTCTCACACAATATTGCACCTTCTCTCGAGCAAATGAATTCTTTTTCGTCTACTGTAAGTTCAGTTTCTGAGAAAGCATCTCCATTCAGAGAATACCTCATGTGTATTAGTTGTTTTTAGTCCCCACTTGTTTAACTTTCCCATTATTCCGAAAGATCGATAGAGAACTGAATGTTGTTAAACAAAGGTTATTTGTTCACGTTCTGCTATAAAAGAATGTGAGATTTATCACAAACAATGAAATATAATCATTGTGTTACCCTCACTGTTCAAGATAGACTGACCTCAAATTGTCATTGAAACAACATTCGGACTACTGTTTCTCTCAAGGTTCGGATTTACGCACACGATATGCACGGATTATCATCAGAATTAGTCTATAGTTATGGGTCCCGGCACAGAGCAGCTTTCATCACAAAAAAATTAAAGAAAACAAATTGAAAAGGTGGCAAGTATTACATAATTCTCGGAACCTTGTTGCTCATCATTAACAGCGCGAATTAGTTTTCCCGCCTGGGGTCGAAGATGATATAAATGATGATATAAAGGACAGCAAGTAGCTTAGCCGATCAGACCCTGATAATTCATTCATCCGTGTACGATACAGCACAATCCGTCTAGGATTATGCACTACTAGTGATGTCAGATCAAGCTGAGACAGCTGACAGCTGTACGGTGAATGCTTCACAAAATCCTCAGAGCTTATTCAATGGGTTTTAACTGTTCTGTTCACAATTGTCAACTATCAGGACCATCTCAAACTAGACCTCAGAGGCCTGATGAAAGGTAATATGAAGCGGTTTGTATTTACCAATGACCGGACGTTTCTGAGTAAATCATCTACATAAATTATGCTTAAAGCAAAAACCCATTTTATTTCCCTTTTTCTCCCACAATGTACCTACTGTAACATCGGGTATGAGCAAATTTCAGAGTGCTGAGCATTTTATAGATTCCTATGCAACTTCATTTTCCAATATTCCTAATGCAACAGCGGATTCTATTTTAATACATACAGATGCTACCTACGGTTTCCGTAATGTTTTTATGAAACACGTGACTAAGTATTTGATCACATTTTGTAAACCTGACGCATAGTGCTCACAATTATTTCTCTACTTCGAAAATGTTCATCAACGGACTGGTGAACACCCACGCACCATGGGATCACCTTGAAGGATTGATCTACAAATCACTCAAATATAATTCAGTTTGTTCTTCGTCATGGGTTCAGCTCGTCGTTCCTCAGGTTTGCTTTCCTCATACAGGTCATTTCCAGCTACTGGATTTTGGTATAACTAATGACTGTGTAAGGAATGCTGTCCTCTTACAGATAATAACAGTAACCCCGAAAAGCAGGTCATGCAACAAATTCAAAGTTCAATGTATGAGCGCGTATATGCTCAAATACATATATATATATACCTTAAAGCCGTGTGAAATAGATAACCTCATAAGACGTAGACCTGATCTCAGTTATTATCCATTTAATTGTTTTCTAAATGCACATTCTAACTCCGGATGTGATCGGTGAACTCCAAATTAATTGACTGTACAACACTGAACTTCCGGAACAGCATGGGTAGTACCGTTCCGATTTTCGTGGGTGGCCTGAACTATACATTGATGAAATGCTTGTTTTTGGGTCGAAGCTCAATTTGTCGGAAAACGAAGAACCGTTTGAGGTCTCCTAGGACAAATCACAATCTAGTTTCGAAAATTCATCTTTGAGGTGAGAGGACAGGGTGATTGTTTATCAGTGCTATTTTTGATAGCACATTTAAAGATGCAAGTGATGTCCAAATATTTTAAGCAAACTAATTGTTGTGTATTGAGGGTAGATATTTCTGTAGCATTTGGAAACTTGCTGTTGATAAACAGTATTCTTTCAGAACTTGCTATCTGACTCCCGAAACTTGTGTTGCTAGGCAAAATTGTTAGTCGGCTCAGTAAAATGTTTAGTTTTTGATCTTTGTATAGCCTTGTAGACAAACGGTCATAAAGCTGGAGGGACAAGGGGTGTACAACGTCTATCATGCAGAACAAACTTCTACCGCACATGTCGTCCTATTCAACATCTGGGATGTGACAATTGGCCACCGACATGCCATTGAAGGTATCATTTAATTCAACCCTATCTGTTCTTAAATTCACTTGTTAAAGAACCATAATCAATCTTCTTGGACATGGAGTTGATGACAGGTGCAATTTCATCGGTGTGATAAACCGGGGTCATGCGATTACGGTTCATCATTTGGGCAGTTACAGTAAGAAGTTTCACAAGTGCCACGCAAAAAACTGGTCCTGATTGACGTTAATTAGTGGTAGCAATGTTGATTTGCAACTGTTAGGAGAGATGTATTACGTCAACCCTGAGCTCTCTTCCGCTTGCTGACCTAGAAATGTCATTTGAAAACAAGATAACAATTATTGAGGTGAATTGCCATCATTCTGAACTCAACAATATATGAATAGTGAAGGTTTTTCTGTGCGATATTGGAGGTAGTCAGTTGGTCATATTTTTCCTCAGTCAATACATTAGGCTCACAGAAACCGGATTATTTTCTGACCAGTTTACAATGCCTAGTCTGAATAGCTCTGAATAGCTCGATCTCACTCATCCTTTTTGGTTTTTCCTCATTCTGGTTGTTGGTTGCTGTCTTAGTTTATAATTTGTTCGCCGGTCTCTAAACAAGTCAAATGCATAGGCGAGTACATAATGGGAGACGATTAGGTTAAAATAATTGCTCAATTCAGAATAAACGAGAGCGGGTACGGTTCTTAACAATCAATGTTGATCAAACTCGAGTAGTTTAACCTGGTTTTCAAGATTCCCGGTTTGAATTTTGCCATCGTAATCCAACTTTTTCGGTTGGTAGATTTGCTGTTGCCTGACTCGATACAACGCTTGCCCGTCGAGAAACTTATGTAGTTTTTCACTTTCAGTGCCTGGATTTAGTTATCCAGTTTTGCCAGCCGAGAAATTTATTTCCGTGATCACGGAATCCGTCGTTTCTACACTAGGATACACGAAGAAGTATAACAAAAAAGAGTGCCAAAGAAACAAAAGCGCTGTGATTGATTCAACTTGTCAAGCCAACAGCGGGACAAAACAGGATCGGATATACAAAGCACTACGATCATTGTGTACATTGATGAACTTTTCAGGGTTGTGATCCTGTTCGTTCATGCACTGTTCTTCGCAATCTATCCGTCAAAAAACCCAAAGGTTTCATTGTAAAATTTTATGTTCGTTAAAACTGACGGATAGTGCCCATCAAACTTTGTAAATGAACAGTTTCAGGTCATATAAGTAAGTTGCTCACATAATGAGGTCAATCTAGTTGAGTTATAACGTTTGTGCTCCGTTTAAGGTTAGTGTACGGAACGAAACAATTGAAAACAACATTACACGGTTTTTAAGTGTACTAGAAACAAACAGGGAAGGTGAAAGTTGTTTTGTTCGTGCTTGGAAAAGTGAGCAGATGTTCATTGTTTTTTTGCAGTTACTAGGACTAGAAGAACAAACAGTAGAATTGGGAACCAGAAACCTTAAACAATAATAAGGCAAACAAAACTAATAGAAACTAAGAATGATTTAGGGTTTTCCGTATTCTGGAAGTCGTGCTCGTGTGTGAAACTCGCGGAAGCAAGAAAGTTAATTATCGATCAGCATTTAGTATTAAAATACATCCTTAAAATTCATCAAACCACCTGTAGGTTACCGAAATTTCGACAGTGGTACCGGGTCTTGTCGTCGTGGGATTCGATTTGTTGCCTATAAGTTATGGTGGCCATAATATACCTCGATTGAAACTCGGCCAATGCTGGCGTTTGACGACTTTACCATCGTTGAGTTTAATATAACACCAAATGCAACTTGTTCTTTTTTCCTTCTCCATTTTATTACTCGAGGTTTACAATTTTGGCAGAAGATTTCGTGGTTAAATGATTAAGCACTTATCCTGCTAGTGACTTAAAGGTCTTCAATAGAACTCAGAAATAGACATGTTGGTGCACAGACGTGTCTTGTTGGCTTAATACTGGCGTGGTTTGTCATTGTCTGTTCAAACCGTGAACACAACACAATCAGTATTCAAGTCTTTTCTCGCGTAACGAGAAATGATGTGAACAAGCACTTAAAGATCATGCCGTACATTTCACGGTAGATAAAATCAAACATGGAAGAATTTGGATTCATCGTTCGAGCCTTTTATTCCCGGAAAAGCTCACTAGTTTTGTTCAGCTTTTTTAAAGCACTTATGCCCATGCCTTATCGGGATGAAAGCTATTAACTGAAGTAGGCACACTGCAAAGAAAAACTCTTTATCGCACATTTAATCAAAATGCTATTGGTTTACCAATAGATCAATATTGATTTACAATAAACAATTAGCCCTTTTTTGATTGAACCTTGAACACAATTTAAAGACTTGAAGGGGTTCTTCGTAAACGGTAAATCGATCGGTGTTTACCGGAAGTGTGAAACCGTTGTCCATCAGACGTTCGACGAGTGATATCACAGTGACTAGAAAATAGCGCTGAGAAATATGACTGATTTCGTAGTTGTTGCCGCTAGTCCAGTGTGCGGATCCGAGAATTTCTTAACTTGTTCATATCTTTTAAGCCTAGGGTATGTTTTTCAACGAATTTTACAATTCCCATCTCTATAATTATTTATTCCTTCAAGCAATTTTTACTTAGTGGACGCGTGAATTATCGCCATGAATCAATGCGTGATTTCCCTGCTAACCACAAAAAGCTACTCTCGGAAGCTCATTCACGCGAACTGCACAAGTCGCAGTATCTGAACGTGTGAAAAAATACTTTTGGGATACTTCGACCGGTTTTGTGGTTATTGCCTTATCCGATGTCATTTTAGCTTAAAATCAATCTTTGAATCACTGCAATATTTCACAACCTCTTTCCCTGAAAATAGCTCAAAGAAACCAACTTGCCCCAGAGTAGTTGATCGAAAGTTTAGGTAAAACAGAATGATCTATTTTTCACCAACTGAAAAGACACAAAGCAAGTAAACTATTCGACTAACATAGATAGAAAAAACTATAGACGTCTCATACTGTGATGATGTAAAAACAGCAAATATTCGCAATTCGGGTAGCACACTGAGAAAGACTAAGGTTGGTTTATGTTTGACTAGCGGTAGGGTACCTCATGATAAATATGTAAACGACAGTTTGAAGCTTATTATTTTTATTACCCTATGGATATTCCGTTTACTTGCCCTTAAGTAATACAATGTTTCCTAATTATCAATCCTTAATAAGAACACAATGCTTCAGGTTTTTCTTTGAGAAGGGGGGATTGGGAGCAGGGGGCTATTGTTGAGTGGTTGAGTTACTACTAACTCCCTTTAGTTTTGAAATATGGGTTATAAATGTAACAGACGTTTACGGTTAACCGGTCTTTGAAAATTGAAAATACCTAGAAGCGTGAGTTTATGACTCGTATTTATGAACAAATAAACTGGTTTGTCATTCTTTCACTCTACAAATTATTCCAACTCTGTCACAACAGGAATACGAGAGAATCACTCAGCAAAGTTAGTATTGTTCAGTCAGGTGGTTTTCCGTTATTTTCCATTTAGATTCGCAGTGATGCACTCTTAATGGTGTTTTCAACCGACGCTTTCTGTTATCTAATCAGTTCAACCCCGTTCCGACCCATTTAAAGGTCGACAGAGTTAAAACCTGAAGTCCACCTATTTGTCCAAGCGTTTGGGTTCCATTCGTTTGTTCATTTTTAAAGCGTGCAAAAATTAATGGATTTCTGCACCAAAAATTTAAAAATACAGCCCACCTTCATCCGGATTTACTTCAATAACTTACTTTTACGGACCATTTTACGTTCCTCCCCGACGAACTTCCGCCTCAACACAAACAGCATCACGCAAAGTAGTAACACCAGGATCACCATTGCCACAATAAGACCTACAATAGCTGACCAGTGGGAAGAACTTGATAGGAACTGAGTGACGGATCCGACAGAAGAGGATGCTGCTGACTTATGTTGTACTCTCTTCCCCAAATCCGGTCTGCTCATCCACAAGCTACCGGGGTCTTTAACAGAACCGGTCTGGGCTGTGCGCCGGTAGTCATTTGCGGGAGTTAGTCCCCCGTAGTCTATTGGATCCTCTGTCGGTCTGACATAAATTGTCAGCATGGCAGTAGAGGATAGCGGCGGATCCCCACCGTCTTTGGCACGAATGAGTAATCGGATTTCAGCCGGTCGACTGCAATCCATAATTGGATGAATGAGAAAAAGTTGTCCGTTATAGCTATTGATTTCGAAATGGTTTGCGGTCGGACCTTCAAGAAGTGGATCTGCAGATGGAGCTGATTTCACGTGCCTTGTANACGTTGATCTCAGGTTTTACAGCTGTACCATTCACTGCATCTTCATTGAAAATTTCCCGCGTAATCCGTGAGGAATAGCTATGTTCACGAACAATGCTGTACTCAACTTCTCCGTTCCTTCCGGAGTCGGAGTCGTTCGCGTGCACTCGAGCGATCAGTTGACTGCTCAACTGTGCACAAGATACGTTGAGCAAGCTTCCCGGTCCATGTGGTGTAGGGTAACGAAATTGTGGCGCATGATCATTCACATCCGACAGGCCTATATGTACCACAGTGGTGACCTTTCGAGGTGGATTCCCTCCGTCCTCCGCGATCACGGTCAATTCGTACGTATCTTGCTGTTCACGATCGAGCAATGAAACACGCAGTTTCCCGGTATCCGTCAGTACCGGACGCATCCCCTCGAAGCCCGAGGATCGTACAGCTAGTTTCCCACTGTCCCGATCCAGTTCAAAATCGCGACTTGGTGGATGTAATAGATAGTGTACCTGTGGAGCGAAAAGGATGATCGAAACACGATTTTGCTATGAGGAATTGGGATGAAATCTGGTATTCAAGTAAAACATTCACGGATAAATGATATAACTGGACAGTATGAGCTAAAATCACGTTTTTTAAATCATCCAAATGGCCCTTCCCACGGTAAACTGAGCCTTAGTGAATGCAAGTTACTGACCGATTTTTTCTAAGAATGGTGCTAACTGAGTGAAACAGCCAAACTTTGTGTGAATAGATAACTCTGGTATGATTTGAAATTTGGGTGAAGAATACATTAAGTTCCGGACCTTAAATATATATATATATATACTTTACATATATGTATATAATTTCGCATATGTTTTGTGCTAATAAATTGTGAACAGTTACACACATTCCCAAAACGGAAAGACCTTCCGCGCGTGGAATCTTCAGTTAGATTCTTTAGTGCTACTCGATATTGCAAAGAATATACAGTTTCATGGCTGTGGTTCAACCCTCAACAAGTTTGGGAAGCGTGCTTCACGACTACGCACGCGTGCAAAGACTCATACACAATCGAAACACTGAATATTTGATTGACGATCAATAGATTTCCGGTTAGTGTGACGTTGTAGTGTCTATCTTCCAACCACCCCCCCCCCACACACACACTCACTTCACCCCCTTCTTTCCGGCGTGATTATCAACTGCTGTTCACGGGGGTTCTTTGGATTGCATTCTACTAAAACAGACCGCGAGCGTATGTTAGTACAACTGTGTTTCCCACTAGAGCTACAGTAGAGCTGAGTTCAACTTACATACGGCCGTTACTGCTGAGTGGCCAGGCATACACTTGATGTACCATACTCAGATAAGTTGCCACACACCTAGCTCCTAAGATTAGTCTATGAGACGAAAAATTAATAAATATCTATTTAATTAAATCTAAATTTTGGAGGCCTTAATGAAATAAAATTATTAAAAATTACTTTTATAATTCTTCTCGAACGAGATTTGATTTGGAGTTGTTTGAAAATCGCGGCGATAGGTGACAGAATGACCCCATGGACCGAAATATACCACTGGGCTACAGCATGATGTGCCAAAATACATATATCCAGATTCATAGTTGAAACACACTGTGATCAAAATTTCCACACTCACTCAAATGCATTAGAATAAGTGATTCACATGCTCCTGTATTGATAGATTGAAACAATAATGTGCGAACAGTGTGAATTTGGTGATGGACGCAATTTAAGCCGCAATTAAGTGGATATTGTGACATCCGGTTATTCCGGGTTTTGGTAGCTTATTCTGTGAACTATTTGATTGCACTGTAAACCATTTCGTTAAAGTAAAGTGTAAATCGAAATTTTCAATTATGAGGCTACCTGGTGATTGACATAAATACGAAAAAAAACTTAAGCAGATTTTTCCATCTGTTTGATGTTTTGCTTCATTCTTTCGTTGGGCTATGACTGACTGGTTGTGAAAATGCTGAAGTACAAAGTCACGTTGTTCGTATTAGTGAAGTGTTCGTCTGCAGATTTGGGTTAAAATACTCTCACTGATTCGACAAACATCATTTGTGAAAGTTCAATTCCCGGAGTGTTACCAAAAACATTGAAATCGACAACTCATGCAGGGATAGTTATCCTGCTGCTTCGTACCCCTCACGTATCGAAGTTTCACCTACATGAGACGTTACCAAATAAATGCAAACTTCCGGTCGTATACTTGCTCCCGTTCCGGACTGTCTAACAGTTGTAAAACATGTCAACCAAACAAAACGGCAGTACAATTCATGTAGAAGTGCTTAAACTACCAGAGTGATAATTCACTGATCACAAAGTGGGTTTGCCTACTCGGTACTAAACTAATAGGCATGCGAGATATTTTTTCAAATGTGCATTTACGTCTTCCGTGGACCAGCATACATAGGTCATGCGGTCGGACGACTGTCCGAGCGGGTTTGTGAACACCACCCTGCTTGGCTGAACACCGGAAAGATTAAGTCACTCACCAGTACACCGATTTTCAACATAGGTGAAAATCACAAATCACACTGTGGACATCATCGGAGTTCACGTCTGCCTATCCCGACCAGTTCTATGTTGGATGCTAGCCACAGTAGAAGCGGTGGGACGTCGTGTACACAGCCCCCACTGTGTGCCCCAAAACAATTTGTGCAAACCCTTAGGCTCCCCAGATCGTTCTGATTCTGAACTCCAGTCACAAGATAAGATCAGATCTGGCGGGAAATGTTATTCTTTCACAGTGAATTTTATGCCTAATCATTGTCATATGCATTGTGATCTATTGGCATAATCACGAATCACTGAAAATGAGTTTTTTTCACCATTATGTGTTTTGTTTTTATATATGTTCTTGGCCCAGCAGTTTGCATTATAACAAGATGGACTACGCACTTCGCCAGCTAAAATTGATAGCAAAATTAGTAACTGGATACCTATGATCACTCGTTGAGTGTTCTAACCACTCCAACCGGCACTTGGGAGACATGCTTTGCATAGCGGAACAGCAGTGTAGTATGATATACAAGTTCCATGGCATTCTCCTCTTGATATATTTCGCAGCAAAACCACGCGCTTAATTGATTTTACTTGCAACGTCGCAAACAAGTGAGTCAATCCATATTCACAAGAAATCAATCTGGACCTTACAATAAATTTATTGGTTTATGCTCATTGCAATATCAATTCAATTCAGATTTTGTCCTCCTTTTCAAGCTCCTTAACGATTCGCTAAACTGCACATACGAAATTTCACATAACAACAACCTGATCTGAAAACGCTTTTACCAAAGTATTCCATTGGTACTATTTATGATGGAATTAGCGAGCATCTTAGACAAGTTATTATTCCGTTAAATTCCATTATTAAGACAGACTGATTCAATGAAAGGTATTATTTGTGTATTTGATATTTCTGGTGATTAACCTCAAGTCTGTGTGATGGCATTTGCATCGGGTGTCCGCATGCATACAAGGGACAAATCGTTCAATTTGAAGTCAATACTGTGATCATTTAGGCTTTTAAGGATTCATATGAAGCCAGCCTTTAGGGATGTCTGAACGAGTACTATGATCGACTAGCTCATGGGAAGGCGGAACCGTAAAAGAATCTATCCTGCGACATCTGAGTGACTGCTTATAGGATCGAGTTTGTTCAACAAACGTCCACTGTTCGAATAAACGCAGTTCCCATGTGGGATTTAGCCACAGCATGTACCAATGCTGTCCGACCTTTAATACTCGAAGCTTTCGGTTGAAGCTTTTTAGCAACCAGGTCTACTGTGAGCGATGAAAATGGCCAAATGGACCTCGATCACAGCAGACGGCTGAGTCATTGGTGTTATATAACGTTGCAGACTACTAATGGATATACACCCTTTCAGAGTTTACCCATAATTCAATCATCCACCTTCCAATAACGCTCTCTCTTTAACTTCTTGAACAATGACCTTTACTTTCCTCCTCGGCTAAGGCATCCACGTTGACTGTAATCTCATATATGTATTATGAAGGGTTGGATAGTAAAACTAAAATCACCGGGTTACTTTTTTATCGCTTGTTATCGAACCAGATATTCGGATTTGTCTAGTGTGAATCGCACAGGTTTTGTGAGACTATCGTCGCATGAGATAAATAGTGTGAAACATGCTGGTCATCATTATAAAAGTAGTCTACATTCATTAATTGAAAGTTATTTGTAAATGGTTGTGGCCTTGGTAGTGGAAGTTTAGATGATTGCAACTAGTAACCTGTGAGATTTTTTGTTGAACAGCTTGAACCAAGAGAGGAGGCAATGGATGGAAAATAACATGAATGTTCGCATGTTGTTTACCTAAAGCGAAAAAACCGAATGGAGTGTGTTTCTTTGTTATTTTTCATATCACTATTTATTTATTTATCACCATAAAGATAAGCCGAGATGGTTGGTTTTTTAGATACCTTTCATCAGTGATATTTCCGGCCACATTTTACGGTTTCTTCAGTTTTGAATCTTATGTGATTGATGAACCAATCTAGAATCGGCACTGTTTTCACATGAGTTCGCATATTCCTCGACTTACTTTACCATTGTCTCCCTCGTCTTCATCCTCTGCTCGTATGTACCCCACCTCTGTTCCCGGCGGGCTGTTTTCCGGAATAGAGAAGAAGTACAAATCGATAAAATGTGGCGCATGATCGTTTTCATCCAACACCCGAACTTTAACTGTTGTGGATGCTGTATGTCCTTGTGAGCCGTCCGAATCAGCCACATAGACCACAAACTCACGTTCTGTTTCTGTTTCTCTATCGAAAACAGTGTTTACTCGCACGTCACCTGTTTGTGCATGCACTCCGACCCAACTGGCATCGCGATCGTCAACCCAGAATCGGAGACGAGCATTTTCACCCACATCTTTATCGGTTGCGTTCAGTCGGCCAATCACCTGTCCCGGTGGGGAGTTCTCCGGGCAAGTGAGTACAATAGGAGAACTGGAAAATTCCGGTGGATTATCGTTTTCATCGAGAACTTCAATATCCAGCCTTTGTGTGGATACCAATGGCCGCGATCTGTCATGATCTCTACAGGTAAGCACCACTTGGTGCCTCGGAACAACTTCTCGGTCTAAATGTTGTTTGGACAAAAGATGGTACGTAACCGGTCCGGAATTGGATGGTGTAATTGTGTCACCTAGAGTACTTTTGACCCCGAGGAATTGTTCTGATTGGTAGTTTGGAAAGTATTCCGATTTGCCAGATTCCGGGGCTAGGGTGAAAAAATCACTTTGAACGGAACATGAAACTTTTCCTCCATCTCCGGTGTCTGGATCGTTAACTAATATACTTGCTATAGGCTGACCTGGTGGTCGATTCTCCCAAACACCGAAAGAAGCTGGCGTATGTCCATCGCCAAGAGTGTTCCCAGAATAAGCGTTATGCAAAGGAATAGGTTGAAGAGGACTGACCATAATGATGGGATAAATGTCATTCACATCGGTAATCCGAACCACTAATGTTGCCTTTGCCGACAACTGACGGCCGACGCGAGGTGAATCACGTACAATAACTGGGACTTCAATTTCAGGCCGCGATAGTTGTAGTGAAGCCGAATCGTAGTCTAGTTGCGTACGCAATCGTACTTCACCTGTGGTCGACTGGACAGAAAAATAGTCCAAAGCTGTGAGCCCTCCAGGCGCACTGGTATCAATCGCATATTGCAGACGTGCATTGTCGCCCACGTCGGCATCTTTAGCTTGAAGCCAATAGATAAGTGCCCCAACTTGTGTGCCTTCAGGAACAGTGACATTAAATACAGTGTTCTGGCTGGACTGTGATACCTCATGGACATTCATGATTGAATGATAACTGGACGATAGATCACCTTGATCAGATTGTTGAATCCAAACAGGCGCGTTATCATTAGCATCGGTAACATGAATTCTTATATTCAGTTGACTTGATCTCGGCTTTAAGCGATCCCCGTCGATGGCTGTCAACACCACGTCATACGCCGCAACGATTTCACGATCCAAAGGGTGTACCAGTAAAAGACTAACTCCATCCCGTGAAAGCTTTACTTCAAATGGGTTGTTCTTCATCATGTTTATGGCAGACGGATTATCGTGAATTGTTTTTGGATCGACTGTGGTCAGCGGATTCACATCCAATTTGACTTGATTGAGACCGTTGATGCCAGCATCAGGGTCGGAGATTTGAAAATATTGCAAAACTGTGCTTACTGGGGTATCTTCAGCCACATTTAAACTGTTAGACTGAGTAGTAAATTGTGGTGTGTGATCATTCACATCGTCCAATCGCAGATAAACATAAATCAAAGCCATTTGATTAGGTACAGGTGAATTCTCGGCATCTTTGTGTTGAAGTGCTGTGGACTGGATGCTGACATGTGCAACCAGATGGCATCGCTGTCCTTTCGAAACCGGGTCGCTTTCTTCTTTCCAATTGGGATCAGACATCAGTATAGACGGAAGTGATGCTCTCGCATTGCAACAGAATTGAGCTTTTTGACTAGCACATAACAGCTCTCGATCCAAACGAGAAGCCACAGTCATGCGCCCCGAATGAGATCCAACTCGAAATAGGCGACCGTCAAATGTATTCATTAGTCGATACTGAAAACTCAGTGGGGTGGATCCACTTTCAAACGCAGACTGAAGATTTTTCACATGGAGATTGGAATTGAGATCAACTACCAGGCTACCTGGTGGTAACTCTTCCGGCAGTATCACATAGATACGTGTGATTGGAAATGCCGTATTCATGTGAGGTATTTCATTTACAAATTCTTTTCCTGAGTTTCGTGATTCCGGTGAGTTTCGAGCATGGACGTGAAGAAGGATTGAAGACCACACAAATAGCGTAGACAGGACTGCTTGAAAAATGACGAGACACATGATCCGGAATTCAGTACACGTTTCGGAGATTTGGCTGGCGTTGCTAAAGAGTAATTGAAAGAAATCATGGCAGATCAGAATGTTTATTTTAATTCACTGTTATAAAGCAAGCCAATTCCAACTGGTTATAACATAAATGAAAGAAACAAATATTGGTCCTGGGCTCTATAAAAGGGATATCCGAATTATGCAAGACAATCATCTACGGTGGAGTTGTTTTGCCAAAACTAAACTCAGATTGTAACTGATTTTAGCTGACACTCTCCAGTAAAAGCGCTTTTGTTTGAAGTTAAAACACGGACCACAGAAAAAAATGGAACACCCAAGGACTCTGGTTATATCGGAAAAATAGGGGGCGATAAGCTGAAAGTGTGTAGAAAATAACAACCTTCATTCACGCTTGACTTATTTCATGGGTACATTGAAACTGAAGCTAATAATGTGGATTGGAAAGTGCATGCACATTATGCAGCAGTGACCGAAAACTGAATGTCCGATGTGTTAACAAGATATTCTGACGTAATTCCATGTTACTGTGTGCATGAATGATAGCCCACCGAAAAGTGAAACAGATTGTGTGTTTCTTAGTTGGTTCATTTTTATCTTCGTTTGTGTGGTTATTAGGAATGTTTTCAACCTAGAGAAAAGAAACTAATCTAAATTTCTAAACACCTGAACGAAAGAACTCTACTAAAAAAAGGGAAGTCACTATAATCCCCGCGCTTTATATCTATATCGGGATACGACTGAGTGGCGAGAGGTAAGCAAGAAACCATTGGAAACCGACCATAGGTGACAACAATCTCAAAATTAAAGCCAGCAAAGTAATGGCCCCTTAAAATAGACACACAATATTTGTTCCCCCGAATTCGGTCCATCAGACCGAGACTGGGCACATTCACATGGTTTTATCTGATTCAATAGCGGAACAGGAAAAAAGGCACATGCTTCTATTTGTCCGAAAGTCGGTCGAACAGGGTTTCCTTCAAAGTTCGCACGATAATCATCGGTGGGATGTGAAAAGGAGTTAGATGACGCTAGGCGCATACGCATTTCTTGTTCGCATGAAAAATAGCAATCTGATTTTAAGACAGACTAAATCATGCATGAGATCCGGTCGGCTACAGCGTGGTAAAAGAAAGTTTGCAAAACCTCAGCAAACGAAACATTATTGCACTGATCGTCTGATGCCATTGTAGACGATAAGGTCGTTCTTTAGTGGGAAACAGCCTAAACAGTTTTTCACACCAGTGTTATGGATAAAAAGGTCTTCCTCGTTTTACAAAGGAGGTTCTAATACTAAAGATTGTGATGTTTAGGCTCAATCATCGGATCTTAGGTAACATGTGTGAAAATCAATGATAGATCGTCTTTTGCACGTAAAAAGAAGGGCGATTAAACAACTGAAAAAGTTCCAAACACGTTAGAAGAAATAAGGCCCATACGTGATGTAAACCTTCATAAGGGAATTTCAATGACACGCGAATCATTTGGTCAGTTGCTATTACTTTTATAGTCATACAATTATAATAAGAAATCAGAACTTTGTTTATCTGGAAGCACTTCTTTGGATTAAATCACGAACAGCAAACATTATGATATCGCGCTCGTGAGTTCTTTCCGGTAGAACTGAATTTAGTCGCTACTGTTTACCAAAAATAATGATACAACCTAGACAGTGTACAGTGTAAAGAAGACTTATCGATTTGATAACCTGTTGCCATAAACGGCTGACATGTGTCACAAATGACAATCAGAGTCTGAATACAAAGATTGACGGAAGATATTTATCATAAGAAAACCTGTATATGTATGGGAAATAAAATTATAAACCAATATTTTTCCTTGTACATGATAGGAAAAATCCCCGTTTAGTTGGTGACTTATTGTGTCCAAACAGCTAATATTACTGAATGTTTGTTGCGTACGATGTCATAATTATGGCTCATATATGCGTTCTGCAAAACAATTCTCGATTTTAGTATTAACTCATTCAGGTGACGCCCGTCGGTTGGCCTGCATATGAGGTCAGCTTAGGTGGTCTATAGTAATATATATTATTTTAAACACTGAGTCCCCTTTATCCATTCCACCAAGGCCCAAAGAAGACATATGTTGCGAGTGGGTAACATTTGGGTTAAGCTTCTGACATAAAGCAAATAAGTATATTTGTAGTACACTGAATTTGTAAATCTTAGTGAACGGAAAAGTACAGATAGCTAGTGTCCATTAAAATTGAAAGAGAAACAAGAAGTCAATTCCACGGCTAGTGAACTGATTGCGTCGAAACATTGGGGCGAAGAAAATCGGATAATTTAATTGGATCGGCGATGTCTCACTAGTTGCCATCATGTTTACAGTGTAGTAACCTATCAAGGGTTTGAAAGAGTAAGCCGGAATAATACATATTTTGTGCATCGGACATTGCGAATGCCAACCAACGATTTGTCTGCAATATATTTGATAATTTTGCTTTGAAATTTACGTACCTAACACCTTACGATGTTCCTAAGCTGAATAATATTGGAGGAAGATTGGTTTACTAGCCGAGGTTTGGGTGTAGATAATTGTTTGTATTGCTTCCTGGGGAGAAAGACGAACTTTCATAATCCTGGTTGCTTACTCGGAACGATCTAGGTCCGTGTGTTTGTGGTGAAGCATGGCCGTTTATTTTCATTAGACCGACAAATCTGGATACCACATGTCCGATTCTTATTTTATCAGCATCATTGCGGTAGGCCTTTCCCTTTTTTAGAATGCGGAAAACACGAAGACTATTTGTTACCCCGATTGTTTTCGTTATCTTTAGTCACAAAGACGGATTGGGACAAATCAGTTCTCATGGATACCGTTCTACGAAAATCATAGTATATTACTATGTAACAATCAAAGCATTGCTTTATTCTTTCAAGTAAACCAAACAATTGTTGAGCAAAAATATATAGTTTCAAGGGTTTCCTAATAAGGCCTCGAACTTGTAATACACAATTTGATTCGTATTACGCAACAAATATCTTTGGAAGCGTTAAAAGATAATACAGACACCCTAGCGGAACTCACCGATTGTAATCTACAAGCAATAGTGGAAATTAATAATCCGATCTCGCAAATGGATCAAAATATATTTTTAGATAGCTTTATTTAGTTGACTAAAAAAATTGCGTTGCGTAGAACTCTCTGTATATTAGACAAATGCTTATAACAACCGTTTCCAGGTATTTTCTTGTGGTAGATTTGGTGTTTTAGTTTGTAACAGATTTGAATAGGATTCAAACAAACTTGGAAGGTCACCTCGGGGATGAAAAGCCAATAACTCATGCTGATTTACTATTTTAATGGGAGCCCCAAGACATCTTAGGCACTTTCGAGCTCGCATTACTCAGAATTTCCTATCATATTCTGTTTCAATGAAGTCCGTGTTACTTCCACTAACGTGCATATTGTTGCACGAACATTTTATCTAGGTAAGAAGCCAAAGCGTTCTCCCACAAATTTCCTCATTCGTTGGAATTAGAAAAAATATTAAGGGGATTTGTTCTCTTTCCTGTGATCAATGAGCAACCTGACGACTATCGACAGCATCTAAATGATTACTAAACATTGCTTGCCAAGAGTCAAAAGTTATCAGTTATTTGCATAGGAAAACATCAATGCATAAATAGCGCGTGCAAATTTGTTTGGGAAAGGTTCACTTTTAAGAACAATAGTGCTAATAACGTAATCCTCAAAAGAATGAGAAACGATGTGACTCCGGAAGTCGTTTCTGACCATCATATCTCCCATCAAGAACAGACGCGTTTATATACCTCTATTTTTGTTACTTTACCATTTACACCATCGTTCTTTGGATTAGAGATTTCCCCGATATTAAGCTCTTTCTTTAAAAGCAGTCTAGATGTATTAATCCAATTAATGCAACAAGATTCGCACTTTGGAGAAAACATTTCATTTTCAAATAACATACGGTTATATGGTTAGCAATGGTTTAATTGTATTTATCTTGGAATTTATTTCCTACCGCAATGTCCTTAGTTCTCTTGTATCTCCGTTTGAATTTGCATGTCCTTGAGTGTCATGACGAAATTTGTTGAAGCTCGAAATTTACAGGCCAGAGTCGAGGAATATTTCACACAAAGCAGCATGTTGGTACATCCTTTCTCGTGAAAGAAAACTGTTTCCTGCGGATGTTTCATGGCATTAGATTATTGGAAGTAAAACAAAAGTGGGTGTTATTACGGATATGCTGCATTTGATCTAGGGCAATATCATATTGCATTCAGTGAATGAAGCTCGAAACGCTAATCATAGGGAGGACCAGATGAAAGTCAGTGTGCAGCATGATTTTGAACACCTTTATGCTGTAGCAAAAGAGATACCAAATCAAATTTGTTCCAACACATACTTGTTTTAGCACATGCTTATTCAGGGTTTAAGTGCTGGCCTTATTTTCTGGGTCTAACGCATGGGTCATGAGGAGCGATCAGCAAGTATTGCTGTTTTCCTGCCACAGAACACAATTTTGCCACAAATGACAACAGCGAGGACGTTATTGATAGGTTTATAGAACACAGTTCTTCACAAAAATTTGTCAAAAGCTTTCCTTTGTTCTGGGTAATGCTGTTATATTCATGCAACCTAGTAGTATATACGGATTGGCTTGAATTTCAACACCAAAAGTTTCCTCAATACAATAAGTCAAGTAGAGTGCTGAAAATGAAAACCTGTTTGACTCATACGCTAGGGCATGTTTCCTACCGAAATTGAAAGGGGTTGTATGTATTCACATTTTCGCTCGTCCTGTACTGCGGCATCTCCACTTTTCTTTCTCCCAAAGTGAAGGTTATCGGCTGCATTTATAAGGGTTGAATAGGTAATATCTTCACTTATGACCTCGGTACGTTTCTATTATGTTCATTTATTTTTTGGTCTTGACACACCTTGCTCCGTGGTCAATATCAATTAGGCGGTTGACAAGGCTATGGGAAGAAATGTCAACGACGGCACCGCCTTTTATTCAGACCTCTGTACACACATCTATAGAGATTTATATTTTAGACATTTTTCTCATCATAGTCAACGGACAGACGGACGGGGAGGGGGGGAGAGAGCAAGAGTGCTATTTACTGCAATGATGAGGGTCGATAGCTCACACGGCGCTCCTTGAACCAGCAGTGTTTTTCCTAAATATTGATTCAGTTTAAAAGACTCACTGCTCACAATACCCGCAATCCTATGTAATATCTTTGCCACAAAAGAGATTAAATATCGCTAACAAAAGTTGCTATTATCCAACAAAAACACTTCTTTTGTCATGGAAATAAACATTTGATTGATGGTAAAATCATGTAAGTGAAGTAGACATCGTAGGAAGAAGCAAACCGAAAGATTTATCTAATAGAAAAAATTGAAAATTTGCTTTCATTTCAACCCATTTGTTTTGAATGATTTATGAACTTGGTACGTTTATAATATAGAACAGCGCCATCGTCTCATAAATATGTACAGGTCTAATCGGAACTGAGGCAACGGGTCCGTGTGAAACACTTGTGGGTTCGTATAGGCAAAAGCATTTATACTGAAGTAAATTGTTTTCCAAATAATAGTAAATAAGTCTTGGTAAGTATTTATAGCCCTGATTTTTCTGATTTGTTTATACTCAGCAGAATGAAGCGGATGATCCCATTTCGTCAGTTGTGGTTGACCTAGATCATGATGAGTTAAGAGCTAACCAAAGAGAATGGAACAGTTTTCATTTACAAAAAATTATGGTGAACTAAATACGAAGTTCAAAGTTGTGCACAAAAAACCTTGATTTTAAGGTTGAGTTGATTAAGATAGTATCTTTTAAATTGAGTGAGTTAGATATCAAATATAGCTTACTATTATGAAACCTTATTTAATGCAATTTTTCCGGGTCGTGAAAAACAATCTCATTTGGTTATTCAATAGAGTTGCTATAATGAATTATATATTAGACAAAATAATGCCTCATAACAAACAATCCAGATGGCAAGGATTTATGGAAATAATGTGGAATAATTCTTGAGTCATTCCTATTGGAAAATATTGCCTTTTCATACTTGATAAAGCTTGCCATTTTCATGTGGAGATTATTTAGTCTTGACAACCAAAGTCAGGCACGTTTAACTGACAATCACGAAGCCTAGAAACTACGTAGATCGAAGTAGAGGAGATATAAATTATTGTCAATACCTAAAACATTATTGTAGGTGATAAACATAATGAAACTCAATTTGATTATAAAGAAAATTTCTTTTTGTATCATAATCGGTCAGTACTGTGATCCAAGAAAGTAGTTTCTCAGGTACATCTTTCTAAAATGCATTGCTATGACTCACAGAAGAACGTCAGAATGGAAAAATGGACCAGCGTCGTTGGAAGCCAATAAGTCATTTGATCTCCTCAATTGCTGATTTAAAACAAGCCGATGACATTTGTTGAGAAAAACTCCCAAGGCAGGGAAACGAACAACTGGCTGACTCTTGTTTTCCTTCTAACCTTTGTTGAGTAAACCTTTCCACAATTAATTAGTGAAACCTTATTAGTTCCATTACTCGGTCTGGTTTTATGTGCCTATCAATCAATCTCCAGAGTCTTTAAGTTGATCTTTTACTCCTGTTTTTGTCGATTGTGTGTAAAACTCCGTTCAATAGATTACATCAACTTGATCTAAAATATAAATGGAACATCTTGTTTACGTCGACCATTGAGAAGAATGAACAAACTAATGATAACTCACGACATTTATCTACCCTTGGTTTTGATTTGCAGAACAAAGAAGGCTTGATGTTTCCAATTTCAAAAAGTGAACCATGACACGTTCCTGTTCCATCCAAACAATTCGTATGGTAGTGGAACTTCCTAAACCCAATATTGCACATGCCTGTGCCCTAGTCAAAGGAATTACCACTTTTATCATTCACGGTTATGAAAGCAAAATTTCGAATGAGCACATCATGGTTTCGGCTCCTCTTATTTGTGAGTGCAACCGCCACATACACTTCCGAAATGGCAAATTGTCAAGAAAGTGATCCACAAACCACCGTCTGGAAATTCTCCCAAAATCCGATTTTGTTTGCCATCTCTCGGATATAGAAAAATAGTCTGAGTGTTGAAATTGATCAATGAGCAAATTACTTTCGAATGCAAAATAAAATAAAATTTAAGGTTATCTATCTTTTCCCATGTACGAATTTTGAAGAATAATATTTGTGTTCCTGTCAACTTTTTTGTTTGGCTGTGCTAAGCAAAAAGAGCACGCTATTCTAACATGTGTTGTCCGAGAAAAACGACCTAAATAAACGACCAGAACAGAGTGAGTCCTGTAATTGTAAATTTGCATCCAATCGATTGATGGGAAATTGTGTTCTGCGGTCGTCGTACCGCCCCCTCCTCATCCACGGCCTTAAGTTTGCTTAAAGTTATTTTCATAAAAAGCCTTTGGTTTCTGGAAGATTTAAAATTTTGACAGCATGTCCTTGTGCTTATATGTTTTCGTGTGTGTGTGTGTGTGTGTGCGTGTGCATGTGTCAGACACGACTGGTTTGATGACGAGGCGATATCCCTCAATTCTGGCTGGTATTGTCGTCGAAAAATGCCTGACTCTGACGAAGCGTAACAAGCTTGTTAGGAACGTCAATCAGGCTTTCAGTTAAGTAGAAACACAAATTAAGTGATTTTTCACAAACTGTCCCACAAGGCTTTTGAAATTGCCTCGGGTATTCACGTTTAATTGAACTTCTTCAAATTTATTTATGATTTTCCCAATGCCACTTATTAAGCTCAGAGGAAATAGAAACTCCAGGTACGATCAAATAAATATTGGACGTTGGTTTCCAATAAAGGTTACTGTGTTAAGTTCCCGAACGTGCTGGAAGTTTAACGAGACAGTGAAGAGCAATTTTCAACCTATTCGCAACAGCAGAATAAAAGGGTTAAAAGTCCGGTTGGGCCAAATAGCTTTTTGAACCGGAAAAGTCCAGGGGCATGCTGATGCTGCAATATTTCATCCTGAATTCACCTGACTAATGATAAAACATGTTGGAACTAAATCTCACCTTCAATCTAAAAACATTCAACTGCCATATTAAAAGTACAATTACAAGTGGACTATCGATCACTCAGTTTTAGTTTCTAACAGCAAAATATATAAAATAAAACACTCGTAAATTTACTGATTCTTTTGTGTTCCTCGCATTTATTACAACTGATTTTGCCTAGCAGTTGTATTCATTTCCGACTAGGAAATGTGTTCCAGACGAGATCCACATTTTTCACATCTTAATCTTTGAACACAAAAATTGGACGAGAACAGAAACTCAGCGAAGTGGTATAACCTTTTGGGTCATTTAGCTTTCATCTCTATTCCCTTTCGGCATTTCATCTGGATGAAAATGACTGAACGTCAACTAGGAAGCTTTGTGTTGCTTTACTAAAAGAAGCAAATCCTACTAAATTTCAGAAACAATAAAATTTCTATTGAACTATCCAAATGCTAAGTGTTTTTCTACACAAACCCAATTCGGCATTGGTTAATTTTAGTTGGTATTATTTTCCTCAGAAAAATCGGATGAAACTGTGAGCGATGCTTTACTACAGACCCAAAGGCCTGCAAAAATAGAAACCCGCTAACGGAGAGAAGTGTGCGTTGAAAATTTCGGTGAAACCGTCTGCATGGAAAATGATGCAGTGGGATCAACGATCATTGTGGAGGGGATACACGCCTATTTCCTGATAAAAAGAGAAACAGCACGTGTAATTTACTGTTTTCTTAGTATTACTTACACAAATTATGAGGCAGTGTACAATTTATGCAAACTCAGCTGTCACGTATGAAGTGGACCTACTAAGAACTTCGTTTTTATAGGTGAATGTTCACTATCGCTTCGTCACAGGATAAAATGTTTCACAAATAGTGGCAAAATGTGTTTCATTAAGGGGAATCAAAAGGAACTTTGTTAAATGTTACATACACCCAAAATGAAATTCTTCCTTGCTATGAAAATATAGAAGTGAAATGTAATCAGTGCTCTACAATGTAGGTCCTGATTTAGGATGTTCCATAAATCTCATGAACTGGACTGAATGGTATTGGCCGCTGCCCGATAGACTCACAGAAATTACCGTTAGAAGTTATTTTGTTCTGTTCTTAGTTTGTGAGTAATGAAAATTTGCACCGCGAACTATTTCATCACACCATAATGGAACCCAATCTCAATGTCATAATATTCCTTGGAAAACGAAGGCAAACTTATTTGCATCATTCTTCTCTTTATTTATTCATTTATTTTAACTAAGTACTCGATAACTGTTATTGTCGTAGTAGTAGTAGTAGTAGTAGTAGTAGTAGTAGTAGTAGTAACAGTAGTAGTTTTTTGGTTGTTGTCTTTGTTACAATTCCCGGACACCGATCTGTTGAAAGGAATACGTTATGCTTTGCCATTTCGAAGTTACATATTTGAACACTTCACCCCTAACAACTTATGTGTAGTCAATTTTTCAGATATCTATCATATTCTGGTGTAACTTATCTCATCCAGTCCAATGAGACCGAAAAGATTTGGTTGGAGGTGGAATCACAAACGCTGAGCTTGTATTTAGATGACCAGAATTTTATATTTAGAGCCCAACTCGGTTCAGGTGGGATTTGGGCAGAACTGCCATAAAACTGAACCCATAATCCCGCAATTGATGATCACTCGAGGTCAACCCAAGTGTTCTGAGTTATGCCAGTGAATAACAACCGAAACTAATCCCAATGTTGTCAAATTTTAGGCGGACAAATATTTGTCGAGCTGTCATTTAATAGACCAGACCTATAGATCACCTAAAGCCGGATTAGGGCCGAAGCTCAAGAGGCCGAAACAAGTAATCCCTTGAACTCGCAATCACACCCAGTGCAGATTAGAACTCGCGTTTCAATCGGATCCATCACTCGAAATCACAGACAATTCTTCAAAGTCATTTGCAAATGCGAATCACCTGCACAATGGGCAATTTATTCGTTCGCCAATCGTTTTGATGTGTCTCTAATTACTGCATCACCCCGTAGAACGATTTGGCTATCCTTCTAAATAGAAAAGAAAGTGGACCAAAGGCGTAACCCAAAAGTTTCGACTTTTCGTTCCAATAGACATCTATTGATAAAACCTGTATAAACTAGAGGAAAAACCTTACCATTCTATCGATACTAAAACGTCTAGTCAAGCTTGAATCCTTTCGATAACACGAAATTTTAGCCTTTCTCCGCAAATGTTCGTTTGCAATGAGTACACTAAGTTCTCATTTCTATCATTTTGAAAATTGGGAAAACCTTAGCATACCCAATAAACGCCATGCCATGACACACGAAACTGGTCATCTATCTCAACATCCTCTTATGGATATTTTGATGCTCGTTCTTGAAAAATGATTTGTCAGATCTGCCATTAGCTTCACGCAAATGGGTAATTAATTTCAGTTTGACTGTTCACTGTATCCAAGAGCGAATGTATGGAAATTAATGTGAAATAACACAAAGTGATCATTACATCCGATGAATATGGACAGTGTGGGAATAATTACGTTCATTGCACACAGCTACTGCATTCATTTTTATAATTGACTGTATAAAAAATATGATTGGAAAGCATGTTGGACGGTCAAGGTGTGATACGAGGAGAATTCACAAGACTCGGAACAGCGGATTGCAAACAGCCGAGTGTCAAAGCATTGTGCCCGTAGCACAAATTAGTGGAAACTAAGAAAGTCAGATGAGTCGTGATTTGGAATAGGGCTGACAAAAACTGAATGAACATTGTTCAGTTCTCCTGGCACTTAATCAACAGGTATCAAAACAAGTTTATTCTTTCTAGAGTGCATCAGTCAGTCTCATACATTATTTTCGTTTTCACATAGTGGTCGTACAATTCTTGGCACAACCCACCAATAAAGTTCTGGTCCACGATTCGAATAAAGACGGGAAGACAGAGAGACGTTCCTTAAATTAAACACCTCATGAATTTATGAACGCGTTCGGTTCAAAGGAATTCATTTAGAGAAAGGTGACTGAAAGATGCACCATCGCAGATGAAGTGCTATAGCAGGNCAGATGAAGTGCTATAGCAGGTTAGGTCTACAGACCTATTCCCCCTCATAAGCTTGTCCAAATAACCGCAATAAAAGTTAGATAGTTCGCCGTTTCATCTATCTGGTTGATCTCAGTCCTGATGAACAGAATGCTACACTGTCAAGAAAAAAAATTGAACCAAAACATTGCTCGGTTAAAACGAAAATAAAATCCCCATTAATAACTAGGCCACATAAGACTGTCTCTAAATTGAGCAACAAAACGCTCTTGAAAGTTACCTACTTATAAGGATGAAATCGATTCTGTCCGCCAACTTCGTTATTCCCCACAGGGGACGCGCTTTTGCGTAATAGCCCCCTCTCCACATATCCGCCTTCATTCGTGCCCCCTGGCCCCTTCTCCGCGTCACCCGGGTGGAGAGGGAGTGTTCCGATCGCATGACTGAATCATTGTGTTGTTTGTTTGGTTCGTGTGTTCCACTCAACGGAATCGTTCTCTCTATTGTCACGTAGTGAGGCCGAGAGCAACAATCGGTCTTGGTCATGTTTCAGTGTACGCGAGCGAGTGGGCCAGCGAGCGCGATTGNGCGCGATTGTGCTCGCACACACACACACACACACACACACACAAACAAACCCATGAACAAAGAAACAATAAGGAGGATAAACGTGTTCGCCTTGACGATTTGTTTTCCACCTGATCAGAAATTTCAATCGCCTCTTGCGATTAGGCTGATCAGTGAGTGAATGGACTGTTATTATCCACCTAAATATCTCTTGCATAAGTAAATGAACACGTAGGCGGTTTGTTTCGTGGTAGATCTATCTATCTGTAGGGGGAGAGGTCCTCGTTTCAAGCGTCAGTTTACCGGAAAGCCCAGATACACATCTCAGGTGAATACCCCAGGACGTGTATCAGAATAAGCCAAGTTGCGTGTTTGTCATGCTCAGAATTCTTGGACTATTTTCTTGACCACCACCAACAACAACGTGGTATTGTTGCGCGATCTCAATAGTTCAGTGGGTTCGAGAAAGTTTGAAATAATTGGGCCCATACATTTGGTGACCACCTGTCGACGGACAAATTTTAAACTACTAGTATTCTACTACATCTAAATCATTTTTCAACCATCTGCAATTGTAGAAAATACAGACAAGTTGTTTATCTGAAAAATGCTTGCGACTGCCAGGTTATTTTCTTACTGAAATATTTTCATGCCTTTGAGCAGATTGACTTGCATGTTAAAACTATTGAAATACCTTAATGTAAATAACAATGAGAAATAGAAATTTTCATTCACGGTCACTCTTCTGTGAAACTGTGAGATTTTCTTAATATTGGCATTGAAGTACTTTTATTTATTAAGGCTTTGCGTGTCCGGACCGATTTCTTCAGTTTCAAGATTGGATAGCAATCGATTCTAACAAAAAGCACCACACGGGAATTTCAGCCTCTGACATTGGCTAAATTAGGTATACCCATAAAATATGAAATATTTTTAGCGCAAAATTAAAGCATTCCGTGAATGCAACTTTCGGCTTAGGCATCAAATCTGCTTCTAACCCTAGACTGTGGTACTAAGTTTAAAAAACGAACAAATGGATGATTTGGAAACTCTTCATTATTTTCTAATCCCAATCAGAGCAGTTTTTTGGTTAACAAACCTCATACCTATTTTTACAGCCCGCATGTACACCACATTCACAAACACACACACACACACACTAATACACATTTATACGTATTCTTTACCTGCATCTCCTCACCCATGTGGGGCAGGTGATATTCTGCACTTCGTATACAATGAGTCACAAATGACGGACGGTGCAATAAACCGCTGACACTGAATTCACGGAAGATGATTCAACTTCATTCAACCCACTGTTTTGTGACTAATAGTCTCGAGCACCTAACCTGTATTGTCCGTTGTCACATTCCTGGCGCTCTGGGGGACGTCAAAATCCGCGAAATGTGACAATAGCTAGATCTTAGTGATTCACCCGGGGCGCCAATGCGACAAACGGAAGGAGTGAAAGTCTCGCCTATAGTAGGATAGGACAGCGCAGCACACGAGGCTATCGGTGGTTCGGCAGGTGAAGTTCTAGATGTTCTAATAACAACGAGCGCTATCAAATGATTGTAGTCTACAGTCCGAAAGGAATTGTTATTGGGCTGACGTCTGAAAGCAAATGTTAGGTGGCATACAACGTTGAAGAATAAACTAATTTGTGGCTTTCTCTTGGAATGACTTCAAGTGGGCTGTTCATGGTTTCAGTGTATCAGGAATTCTTAAAAATACTTGGTAAAAATGGTAAAGTATTGGGCAAGCTGCCAGAAGCGCCATTGAAACTGGAGACGTATTTGCTTTCCTCAATAAAGTTTTCTGCTTTATTGACTACGCTTTATCTGTGGTGAGATCTACGGGGAAAGTACAAACCAATATATGCATTACAAACCTGTGTGTTATACAATTATTATAGTGAATCACACTGGAAACACTCAGTGACAACTGCTTGAATCCATACAGGAGTCATGAAACTTATGCCTCCTCCTGGGTGATTGCGCACAAATCTAGGGTGATGTCAGTCTACCTGATTGATTATACGTGTACACCGATTTATGATACCAGAATCAGTTTCATTTACTGAAAGATGAAGTCGTAACTCTTTTCCTCACACGAAATACGGACTAACATGAAATAAAATCCACAGATATTTCTACAGAAGTTCATGAAATTCGAACCTTCGGTAAGTACTAACTTCTTTCTAATCCCCCGCATAGATTACGTAATGCAGTTGGTTCTTTCACTTCTCTTCAGATCACAGTGTGGTATAGAACAGCATACACACAAGAGAAAAGTGTTATCCGACGAGAAAAGCAGCTGAGAGCACACTAGCTGTGACCGATCCCTTAAATTTCAAGTGCTTTATGAGAGAACCCAATACTTCAATGGCATATTGTGTGTAATTTAAAATAAAGAAAGTCAAGGTAGAAAAATTCAACGTACAAAGATTGAAGTTCAAAACGAGAACGACTGTGGTTCGGCTAGAGTCTAGTTCAAAAAACTAACCTTTTAGATTAACCTGATACTGTTTGTAGAACTGAAACAATTGAATGATATCTGAATCGTTTTCCACAAAACAATAAATGAGATGCTCTAATTTGGAGTTGATTGGTGTAGCCATATCTGATAAATTAGGCTAACAATAAAAATGACTGGGTTCTAATGGTTTCCGATCGAGTCATAATTCTGAAGGCGGTTTCTAGTAAGTGAAGTGCTGGGTTTCCGCAGCTTGCTTGTAAAGTTATCTGGTTCTACAATTGGACAAAGGGGAACAGGCAGGTAACTAGTGGTTAATCGAGGAGTATGATTCCGTCCCCTCCATATGGTCATGGTTCGAACCACAGTTGGATAGATGAAATCGTACTGCAAGACTACTTACTATGATATCATTTGTATACTATTCGGCAGTGGATTTCGAGGAAATTATTCTCTCAGAGAGAGAGAGCTGAGTGGTTGTCCGGAGTTGTTTTGTTGTTTTGATTTTTCAAGATCGTAATATTACTTCTGGTTCTTAATCGTCAAAAAACTCATCATTTCACTCCTATCAATCTTTGTGTTTCGAAATCCTCACACATTCTTGCTCTAATCTCACTCTGCTCATTCTACCTGACGTGTTGGTATTTGCTCAGACTGTCAAACCTAACGTGTCCAGCTAAGCCCCCAGGCTTATCTAATGCGGATGAGGGAAATCGTCTTAGCGAAAACCGAAGACATCCAACAAACCCCGTGTACGCATACACGGACGCACGCACGCATACAGAGTGAAGTTTCGACTTCCTCTGATACACGGAACTGAGAGTTGGAGTAAGTTGTGATGCTCGTTGGTGCGTCTAACAATGTGCCCGTGCTTGGCCACACTTGCATCCTTCACCATCACCTTCGCCACCAACACCACCACCATAAGATAGCACAGGAAAAGAAAACAGAGGATGCCAGGCGGCATTACCGCTGTCCGAGAGAAAAAGTCTTTGACGAGCATATCATTTGTAATCGGTTCTTTCAATCTTTGTTACGAATTGGAAATTTTATATAAATGAAAGAAGTTCAACTACCTTGTTTTCTTCTCCGAAACAACCTCCTAATTTATTTCACAGAATACAATCATATCTGTACTATTTAGTGGTCTAACTACGAGGAACAATATCTCAGGAAAATGCAATATGATACAGTGATCATATGACCCCCAAAGAACAGCGGGTGATGATACGCATGAATTTCTCTGCAGCAAAAGTCTTTCACAAGGCAAAAAGATTTAAAATGATCTAGAATCTTACTTCACGAGCCAGGGGGATTGATTCAGTAATTTGGATAAATGAGATCATTGGAACACGCTGACTATAGGACTTGCTTTTAAATAACCTCTAAGGATCCACACTTTTTCTTATCTGGGTCAAACGTAATGATTTGGCTTATTTCAATGATTGATGCGCTCAGGAGGATTGTTCCATGTGAGCCAAACTGGGACTTTGTGCTACTTGAAAATGAGAGTGATTAGGAATATTTCAAACGAATGCCTCACAAAGGGACACGAGTTCAAAAATCTGGTCACGGGATTACCACAATCATTTTACAAACAAAGGTCCTATTTCCCATGGGCTTTACCTTAATAATATTTCTTCTCAATAGTTTTCTGGAAAAACATGAATGCATTACTGCCCCAGCAGAAGTACTGGATTTATAGAGTAAGCATGAAGAAGCATGGAAAATGCGAATTAGTTTAACAACATGGAGTCTTTCTCGCTGAATTAACTATGAATTTGAATCTAACTGAAAGCTCTGCAAATTCTCATTGTTCGCTCAGGTCGATATCTTGAACTGAACGTTGTGCTTACCGCCTTACGAGCAATCACAACAGGGTATTCTGAACTGTGTTTTATTGCTCAAGTGATTGATGTGTTACCAGTTTACCATGACGCTTAGATTTCAACTCATGTCTATGCGCTTCTTGTCGGTCGGCTCCTCCATCTGAGTGGTTCAACTGTGCAACGTCGTCGTGGTGGAGCACGAGGCAAAATCGGTGAACGTCGGCTTGTAATAGCTAGTGGTAGCAGTTGTGTTAGTAGCAGCAGTAGTAATTGTTGTTAATGTTAATGTACCTTTCTTAGTGAGTATGCTTGATGATTATCAAAAAAATCGGCTAACTTTCCCCACAAAACGAAATATTTTTGCTTGGAAAACACGTTATCTCTAAATTCCTTTTTTACCACATTCCTCCGGACCCATTTTTCCCGTACCACATTCAAGCCAATGCGAACACAAAACACTCACTTTTTGCGGTTTTACAAACATCACTCGCAATATTCCCGTGTCGCCTGTGTGTCACACTTACGTAGTCCGGTTTTTTATCCTCTGGCGACGAGTACTCCCACCTCGACCTATAGTCCTGAACTTGGCCTTTCTGTGTCACCACCCCCACCACCACCACCACCAACACTAAAACCACACCGGTCAGTGTACAACTCTGTGGCACTTAACCCGACTGAGAGTGCATGGACATTTGAATGAAGATGGTGAATCCCAAGAGATAGCAAGATAGGGTTGGTGCGAGAGAGCGCAAGAGAGAGAGAGAGTGGGCGTGAGGAAGACCGGATGATGGAGTAAAAGCGAGAACGCATGAAGCCTAGACAAACGATGACCATTCAGTCTCGGCTTTGGACAGCCAGTCAACGAGCAAAGCTGGCAGTGAGCAACACACAGGCATGCAGTCAAGCGGTTAATCTAGCTAGCTGGCTGGCTAGTTGGCTGGTTGGCGGTCGGACAGGTAGTCATCCGTTTGGTCCGACCGGAAGGCGGACAGCTGATGAGCTTGTTTTTGTTCGGTTTGTTTAGGGGTTTGTGAAATCGTAGGTGGTGGTTCTGCTCGAATGTTGGTGTGAGAACTGAAACACAAGAGACTGGAGTCCTGCCGGAAAGCTGTGAACTCAAAAGAAATGTCCTTCTTGCTGTCAGGGGGAGTTTGAATGTATAGGGACATGGCTCAAGTCTATAAGTACCATAGAAAGACTGGGGAAAACAGAACAAAGTCTGGTCACATCGTAATGTTCCAGGTTGATATGGTAATATCAGAAATCAAAAAAGATCTGGTTAAAACTGAAATTTTCATGCAGAATGTTTGTGGAATGCTACTTGTCTTAAGTTCGTTGATATAGTCAGACGGTTCGAGAAAACAGCATAGAGATTGCCTCAGATAAAATTATACTTTTGGGTCTTCCGCCTCGTAGGAGTAAAATAAAGACAAGGATGATTAGGTGAATGACTTGTTTACGTGCTATCCACGAGGTCCCATGTTTAATCCTCATGTGAGAGGATGGATTCAACCTGCTGAATAGACCAAAGCAGATGAAAACAGTTACACATGTGTCTTAGGGCTTTTGACACAATTGTTAAACTTAAAATCCTTTTTTGGTTAAACTACTATCTTCACATCAGCTGACTGTGTAATGCACTATTCCGTCAAATTCGTCAGTCTTCCCTGTTCGGTTAAAATGTTTTTACCCGAATAAAATCTAATTAGGTTGTCTGAAATATACTTGCTGGTTCAGATATTTTATCCGCTACCAGGGCATTCCATTAATTACAAAGAAATATCTTTTTCTTTCTTACAATTTTTATTTGTACCCCTCACTTATCTCAAGCCCATTCAGTCATCATCTATTCACAGTTTTTATTTATTTCTTTTGTTCAAGTCGGCCTGGGTCGGAGTCAAATCGCATTCTCACACGCTCTCACATTCACTGTCCCATATCCACTGCTAAAGTGCCTTCGGTCACGTATTCATTGATCCAGATAACACAGTTCAATCACAGTCACATGTTTGTATGTCGATTGTGAAAAGTTCAGTAGCCTCAGTGGGATTCGAACCCATCGGTGGACGCCGCCTACGCTTTGTACGCGCATGCTCTACCAGCTGAGCTACGAGGCCACACAGACAGAAGAAATGGGTAAATACGAATGTGAAAAGATCAGTGCTATCGGTGTGGCCTCGTAACTCAGCTGGTAGAGCATGCGCGTACAAAGCGTAGGCGGCGTCTATGCGTGGGTTTGAATCCCACCGAGGCTACTGAACTTTTCACAATCGACATACAAACTTCAAATCTGCCAAACAATAATTTTAACAGTCACATGTGTCTGAACCGTTTGTTCCCAAGACAAAAATCACCACTCTCACCGTCACCGCCACCACCAGCACCACCAACAACAAGAACGAATAATAAGATTGATTGTGAGGGAATAAGGGAGTCTAGTCGTGCCGAATCCTATCACAAATGTTCGCCTGATCCCAGTGCTCTGGTACATCAAATACAAGCACCTGTTTATTCTTGCTCCGATGACAGCTATTAAAAACGGGTACGAAAGAGCATAACGTGTTCGCTTTTATTCGGTTAATGATGCTCCGCAGGTCGCAGATTCATGAGTCAAAGACTATGCCAAAGATGCATCAGTTAAAGAACCTCAACACGATGAGTGAGTGCTTGACAATGGAAATGTTTATCCCTGTGACGGTAAGATATCACGAACATCCTACTGCATATTTCAATCACAGAAATACATCGGGAAACCGATTGATGGAATAATTGGGGCTAACAATACAATGCACAGGCGTGATATTGGTTGGCTAGGCTTCGGTCAAGTTCACTGATGAGCGAGAAGAGTCAGTCCATTTTTCCGAGTTTTACAGCCTTCGGAAGTGAACGCACCCATTACCGCTTTCAGTTGGTGAGGTTGGCAATCGGTACGTTAAGGGCATACGGTGTCTGGAAAAGAATCTCTACTGATGCTAATTGAACCCTTTTTTAAGATAAAAATACATGAGGAAGATGGCAGCGAATAAAGCATGCACGTAAACTGTTTTATCTCTTCCGTTGGTCGGAGATATTTGAGGTCATCTACGCCTCTATTTGTAGCATAAACGGAACTAAAAACGACTTTTAATTTGGATATTCTTTATTCCCCNAATTACCGTTAATTAGGGATGCCTTGGTTGAGAAGAAGGATTTACTGCAATTATTTATGTGGACCTAACATGCCGTGTGTCACAAGTTACATACTAGGCGTGTTCAATGGTTCTTTGTATTTCAGAATGACAGTGTTTCCTTCAAACAATTCAAGGACAGGCAGTAATTTTTTAACATTTCATTTAATCATATTTTGAAGATGGTTTATTTGGGTTGAATCAATATAAAGCTCTCGTTATATATAAACCTTTCTCAGAGAGACAGATTGATACATCTGCTTTATTTAAATCTGCTCAAAGAGAACCGGAAGCAATGAGATTCAAACTCGTAACCCATGAACCAGTGAGAAGTTGGTTATCACCTACAAACACCACTTCAAAGAATAACCTAAGGATATTTCATATATAATGAAGAAGGCTTTATAACGAAATCAACTAAAGGCTGATGTTACAGATGTCACCTGTAAAATGATCAAATATCTTGGTATATTGGGAACACATTATTTGATTCTGTTGTGTGTACATCCTAAGTATAGTGTTCGTCATGTAATGGATGTTCCCTTAATCGTTTTCTATTGCAGCAGTGCAAAACTTTTTTTAATTACTTCATTGAACCCTTGTAGATGTTCATCATCCCATTACAACCAAACATAGTCAAACCAAACATGCTAGGATTTTGATGGAACTCGAAATGAATGCATGAAATTGCGTGTTAAATTTAATTCTGCCAGTAACTTTCACTGATTTCGTTTCATCATCACAGACCGCAGAATCAATACCCAATCGAATTGTTTCTAATGCGCCTTGTCTATAGAAACAAAAGCAACTCGATGCGTAAAACCCGTAACAGCTGTTCAAGAAGAACACAAGTCTCACGCANTCTCACGCACGGGTAAGCAGTGCAGACAGTTCGTTTTTCGACTAGCTCTGTCATGGCCTAGCGCTGTTCTCGATGCCGGGAACATTTCCCCTTCCCCCTCCACACTCTCATGGACGGACGAATGTGCGCACGAAGGATGTTCTGGTATGGCCGAGATTTAGCCACTGGCACTCTATTATTATTCTGACGAGAAAAATCAAATGGTGTGCGACATCACTGCACGAGCTGGGCGAATTCAACGGTTTCGTTCATTTGAATCGTGAACACAATCGGATTATTGAATTTCCTCGAACGTCTGCCACCCGTATAGAGTGAGCATGCGAACAATTGTCTCCAAATGCTGTTGCTTCTGCCATAGATCCCAATCAACAGCATTTCCAGGATCCCAACCATCAATCATAGGTGACATCCGTTGTTTGACCCTTCTAATCCAAATAGATACTGACTGTTTGTTGTTGTGTTGATCAAACACAGGTCACTCATCACCCGGTTATGCAGAGGAATCAATTTGAGAAATTAGAGTTGCATGTCAATGGGAGCAGTTTTCTCCTCCTATAACAGACAAGAACAGAGACTATTTTCCCCCGGAATGTGGAGAATATTCGACAATTATTTGTGTTACCTGAATGGTAGTAAGAGTGAGAGGTGTTTATTGGCGAAAAGTCAAGTTCGAACAATCAAATCACTAGTATGGCGAAATTCATTTGGCAGCACAGATTTATAATGAAGTGGTCACTGTGAATAAATGTTATAAGTCCCAAATATTTCACCAGTCTGGTTCTTTTCTAAATCTTACTTCCTTTCATGGTACACATGGTAATGCTATTTTTATATTTAGGAAGAAAAGGACAATCGAAAAAGTTCTATGCAGCACACAGAACATGGGGAAATCAGGTGGTGGTGATAGGCTTCGGAAACGCGACCTTCGGAGCGATCAGTTTCTGACCTTTATCGTTTGACTGCCACCGTCATGCAATGAAGTATACTGAAGTAAACCCCTACCGTACTCTAAAACACTCAACAAGAATGATAAGTGACCAACATGCCCACTGTCAAATGGTCGAATCAGATTGAACTATATATTTGATATTTTTGGAAACCATGAGTTTATATGTATATATTTATACGACGAAGTTCTCATTTTTCACAGTGTGACTAATTTTCAGGAAAGTATGTTTGGTAAGACATGTTCAAGCTCGTTCAGTTTAGTCTTTGAAATTCCAAAGTATTCTACTATTGTTTTCGATTGAAAACAAAATGAAATCAAATGCTGTTTGCTCGAATTTATTTACTTTTGACTACTACTTCTTTCTTCTTCATAGTTTCTTATACGGGATGCATGAAGTCTAATAACAAATTTTTCCTAGTCTGTTTCAAGGCTTCACCGAACCGAAGATGACACCCTCGTCTCCCGTAACCTCAAGATGGTTTTTCATCTATCCACTGGTGACAGTTTGAAGTGGTTCAGCATTTCCGTTTGGTCTGTATACACATGATTAAACCATGGCGGTAAAAGTATCTCTTTTGGTTTTTGTCTTCTGAATGTCACAAAATAAACTACAGCCCTACCAACGTCAACCCAGTCATTTGACCTTCCTCCCCTCCGACTCCCTCCCCCTCATCCCTCAGTTCGGACACTATCGGGTTTAGTCACCCAAAAGACAATGGGGTTATGGGAAACAACCCATCCTTTGCTCTGTCTCTATCTCTTCTAGCAAATACATTCAGACATATCACTCCTTGAAAGCCCTCCCCACTCAAGCTATCCGGACGCGGTTCATCGCGTGACTTTCTGTCCCTATCGGAGTGCAGGACAAACAGTTTCTGGTTTGTTTGTGTTAAGCGAGATCTTTCACCGGTTTTGTGCTTGAATGCGAACAATGGTCAACCCAGTGTGACATGTGGTTCCCTCTCTGTCAGAGATGCACCTTTGTGTGGCGCGTGTGGTGATGCGTCATTTCATAGGGCAAATACTGTTTGTTTACTGGCCTCCGTTAAGTAAACCATGAATTTGGTTTAAAGTCTCTTCATCCTCAACCATTTCCTATACTACCAACAATGCTCTTTTCTTCTCGGGCCAGCCAGAATTCAATAACCTGAAGTTCTTTAGTAGAAATGTTTCGTTTAAAAACTTCCCTTAGTCGGGCCGTGTACGAGGTGCAGCAGTCACAAATTTTGGAATAAGCTGTGGTGAACATTGGGTTCAATTAAATAAACTGACTGAAACAGGGAAAATATAGGTGTGAAATCTTACGATTATTAATTGGATTCACTTTGCCTCAATAAAACTAGTGCCTACTGTCTGGTCAACTTAAGCTAAACGAAGTTTTCCTTATATTGTGGATATTAATTCCCAGGTTGGAGCTAAGATGGAATTCGACCGATAGAATGCAGTGGCCTCAAACAGTGTTGGAAATTTTATGATGACTTAGTTCGAGGAAAAATTAATTTCCTCTACTTTCTGTTAATTGTAGTTTGTGATCATGTGACACGCGGGGGGGGGGGGGGTGCATCTCACAGTTTATTAATCTTGAGACGCGTTGAACCGCTCCTTCATACAAACAATTCGTAGAGTAAATCTTACAAGTTTTCGCTTTGGTTCCCTGTTTATTTTTGGAAATGTATGCCCCAAATAAATGAGCATTTTACGAGCTCTCAAATCATTGGACTGATTGAGAAAAAAATATAACTTATCTTTGTCTTACTTACAGGAATGAGCTGAAACTGATGACATTCACACCCGTCCTGCAGCAATTAGTGGATCTTCAACACGTTTTCACACCTGACCGTGTGCAAGGTCCACACTTCACTTAGTTGTCAAAATGACGGTTAATTGTATCCCAATTGCTTTGGATTGGCAAGTTGGGCTACGCTTATATACAAATTATACCATGAAATTTACAATCCTATTGCACAAGTAAAATAAACTGGTTAAAATGAGTGCAGGGATTATGGTTTGCAAAACCGATGTGGGGATAAACTGATGTTACTGGCGGTCTGATATTACAATTTTACGCAATATAATTGTTACAGTGCCGAGTAATTATATTTTATCAGAACAATTATCCACAGATTGCTGGCTTACTCACAGGTCGGGAGGAAAGCTGACTCAAGTTGTACACAATGTGCGATATGATCACTCAGAGGAAGAAAAGGTTTGGAGGCAAGCCATCACCTAATGTCAACGTATAACGTTTACCGATGAAATTCTTTGGAACTGGAGTACTGCCGATTTTGTTTATGAATGGTTAGTTTCACTGAGTTTGTGACGATTGGAACTATGAAAAAGACCGTTGAGAGTTTCACATATAATCGATCAGTCGCCGTCATCTTATTTCACCGAAAAGTACTCAGGTTTCTCTACCACTAGATGTTGATGTTAATAGGAAAGAGGTTGACTCATTCAAGCACTTCCTCGTGGTAGTGGGCCGATGTAACTGTGAAGTGGCTATGCCAAACAACATAGCTTACAACTAACTAATAATCTGAGTTGTATTAAATTAAACGATCGGAAAGTGGTTCATCCTATTTCTGAGGTCCCAAATCTTAACAAAAGTCTGGACTAGAAACCGAAACTGGTGTTCTTGATGAGTACAACCCTAAACGAAAGCTAAGTGCTTTATCCGTTGCTAGCGTAAGGAGAAGGGATTAGCAGTAAATCTTAAAAAGTTTCTATTCTCCAGGTTTTTGACAAAGTGGGTTTCATTGTTTCCGGTAAAGTATGCTTTGACCTACTTTGAAAGATGCCTTGTCGTTTGACCATCATAGCGATTACAACATTAACACCTGAATTTCTAGAGTAGCGTTTGTTGAATTACACATGTTTAGCATTAGACGATGGGTGAGGGATTTTGGAACTCGCAGCTACACTAAATAGTAAAATTTTGGTGATTCGCTTAGCGGCCGAATCCTGGTTACAACAACTGTTTCTTTTGTGAATGCACCTGTAGTACAGAACACACTGAAATATTGTTCTGCTTCAGAATGAAATCATCGGAAACGATCTTCCTTTACACTGTATATTCTGGTCGACACAAAAGGCCTAAAAATAACTTGAAGGTGTCTTATTTCGTACCAACCAAGCACCCGGTTTTTTCTCCAAAGTCAATCAGAAACATCCAAGTCTGTGTGTAATATTCAGATGACGTTACCTGTTCACATTGTTTACAGGATATTTGGGGCAGATTGAATGTTCGGCCATTTCTTGGAAATGAATACTTGTTTCAAGGCCACTGCATTGAATGCTACTAATCAAGATAAAGTGCGAAACAGGTTGAAACGTTTTTGTTCTATCTGCTTTTGATTTCATTATATCTTTCGGGTAGCAATTCATAGGGCAATACGAAATCCACAGGCGTATTTCAACTAATAATGTTACCTTTATTGGGTTTAATACCTTTTTATTTCTCTACTGAGTAAACAGGGACCACCGGCCAATTTCAAGGGATGAAGTTACAGACACTATAGCTGGGGAGGGGTCAAATATTCGATCACTGAACCGCTGTTATGATTTGCTTAACTGCAGGCCAAAAACCATTTCACTCGAGACATAGGCTTCACGTGGTTTCTCGGAGCGTGATTGAGATTAGAATTCTAAAAAAACCGAGGTCCATTTTCACAAAAGAACTGATGGAAATACATGTTCGTTTTATTGTCTGATGTGTATCAAGAGAAAGATCAATGCTATGTGCTGATGTGCCCAAAATGTTCCTTGAAGTCATACTACATATGATTAAGAGGTGAATTCCGTTTGATTTCCCTTATTATTATTGGACCGATGCATATGACAAACCACCAGTTATTTGTTGTCATCCGTTTTCACTTCGTGTGATAATTTCATTACTTCGTATTCCGACCAAGCTTGTACTGTTCTTCTAATGCACCTTATAAGAAGCTGTATATTGGTGTTCTAATAAACGCAACGGTCATCAGGACGAACAGTTCGTATAGTCAATAATTCACACATGACTCATTTAACGCATCTGTCCACTACAACCTCATTTTGTTCGGAAGCATTGATATAAAATTGTTATAGCAGATGTGACACTCACCTGTGCAGAATAAGTGTAAACTGATTATTATTTATACCGTTGTCAAAAAAACTACACACCATCAGAGGTTTTCAAAAAATGTGTACTTTGTAAAATGCAATAATGTCATAATCGTATAAAACAGGTTTACCCAGTTCTTCAGCGATAACTCATACAGCGACATCAGTGAATCAGCAGATTATCGATTGCCTCATAGTTCACGCTTTCAAATCACGGCATCAAACTCTACTTTCCCATTGGTACGTGCGTGTACGTATTCAATATTCTGTGGCTCCTTCATGATTCTTGCTTATATCGTCACAACGCATTAGTAAAAGAGAATAAGAGGTATATTATCTTCCTCATCATTATTTTTAATTGACTCATCTTTTACATGAATTACATATGTGAAACAATAAGCAAACAAAAAAACACTATCTCTCCGATAATGTCATGAAACAAACCGGTAAGTTCTTGGACGCGCATACCTTAGCGCCGAAGGGGCCGTTCTCTGGGAACATACCACAGGAGGCAGAATTAAGTAAAAAAAATGTTGAGTCATTTTTCTCCATCCAGAACAGTCAGAGAAGAGGGGCGCAGAGAAAAAATGTGATAAAATAATAGCCCTTGAAACGGCCAATTGCCAGTCCGAGAGTAAATCATTTTATGGAATCGAGGATATACGAGGGAATGAGAGGCGGTTTCATCTGGCTGCACGAATACAGTAGAGCTTGCTTTGTGCTCCTTATCTGCGAGCACAATCTCGTAAGGCGTTCGAAATGGCCCAAGAGAACAGCCATTTACACATCAGGTTAGTGGAACGTACGCTACGAGGTTATTCGAATACGCTCATACTGAAAAATTCCAGTAAGATGGGAACTCTTTGCACTTATTGTGAGACTCTAAACATTTTTTTAAACTACTTATAGATAGTCATAGCCAAAAGTATTCTTATAGGCTCTAAAAGGTCATATATTTTGGCGAGACAGTGTATTTAACGCTGCACAACCACCGACAGGATGCAATTTTTCTGTCTCATTTTTACACAAAGATCTGTTTCTATTGTTTTGTGACAAAAAATACAATCAGTCTACCGATAGCATTACCCATCCGGTTTCCTGCTTCCGAGTTTCATGACTTATCCAAGTCAGTTCCATACATTATATTTTGTGATCTCTCAGGCAGAAATATCAGATACAATAAATCCCTTGTGCAAATGCTTTACGCATAAACATAATGTCACTTCATCCCTGATGAGGTTCGAGTACTGGATGAATTACGTATTCAATGTGTATCCCGTAAATGATACGGATGATCAGTACGGAGAACAGTTTTCTCTTCTCATTTTCAGCAGTTTTCTAAAAAAGAATACCATCCAATCTGAAAGTCCATTACAGTCAATGCAATTCATAGGAAGAGAACAAAACACTAAGATTACTACATTGAAATTCAAAACAAATCGTTACCTTAGTGTCACGTCGTTTGGTGAACTAGCACTGAGTGCGTTCACTGTGAGAGATTCATTCAAGTTTTGTCCACATGACCAAAACACCCCAAAATTGCTGGGGTGACTACACTAGACTCACTCAATCGGGCAAACAGTTGATAATCGATCGTTTTGTTCACTCAAGCAAATATTTACATAGGCGCCAGTCACAACCTACCTCCATGCTTATCGGAAGGGGACGTTGGTTCTATGTGTGTGTGCATCTACTGTGAGAGGCGTGTGCCACAAAGGGTGTGTTGCTTGATCACCCATATTGCTCTGCATAGGATCTTCGCCGTTACGTTTTTTTCCCTGGTCCCCATCTGCGATCATCAAGACAGACAATCGGTTGTCGGCACAAACTGTACTTCGGTACGTTAATTCTAAATCGAAAGAAAACAGCCCTTCGAAATTGGCCCGAGAATCTACTCATTGGAAAGAAACTATCGTGTCATTTATGCTCTGACCTAATTTTACCAAATATTTGCATACCAATATTAATTAATTATTAATACAAATTGATCCGTATTGTTGTGATTCAAAACTTTATTTTCTGTACTGAACTGAAGGCCTAGAGGAATTTTTGTGAACACATGTAGGACTAGGTGCGAAAGAGAAAACGTACAATCAGTCATTGTGAAAGTTGCCCAACAATTGTATACGCTCAGAAGCAAACAACTCAATTTGGAAGATAATGAAATTTAATACTTGTTCAGTGATACACAAGATAAATGTGCATGTATATATATACATATATATTTGAATATCATCTGTATAGAGGTCGAAACTAACGTGAACCCCTTTCAGGTTGCGGTACACTTGTAAAAGACAACACCCCGCGTGCTTTCCTTGGCTGCGCCACACTTCGCTTGCACACCATCAATTTGGAAATGTGTCACCATTTCACCAATAGTGAGTCATTCAGTTTTTCATTTAAACGAGATTGTAGTACACCCCTTCAGTATCCCGAGTACCGTTTATGTGCCGCTGTGAATCCATGGTTTTCCGGGCTTCGGATAAGGCTCTGGACTAACAAAAGTAAGTGTGCTCTCTGGTAGACTGTTCCCTAATTTCAAACTAACTGCTCACATGGACTTTAACAAGAATGTAATTCTCATCCATGAACCACGGGAATTAGAGTGTGTTTGATGCACCGGCCCCCAGCAATATTTTACTACTAACGAAACCTGAAAACTATAAACGCAAACTGCCGCTTGTGATATCACGAAATGCGTCGCGCAGTTACGGTATGGTGACTGCTGTTATGTTTTCTACATTTATCTAACGGTACTGACTACTTGAGTGTTTACTGTAACCCATGACTATCTCATCACGAGGAATAAGAAATAAACACTTGTACACCGACCATCCCTGTCCGCAATCAGCCTTCATTTCTTTTTCCTCCTACTATGTACCATCTCGTGGGTTTCTATTTCATGCTCTCCAGTCAATGATTGGTGATTTGGATTGTTGCTGATCGTAACCACAGTCATCGTTTGATTTAATCTCACCTAGCTACTGTCCCACACAGGGTACCTGTTTGTTTCTGTCATTGCTTGTTGCTAGCCCGGTCAAACTTATGCTCACAATCTTCATATAATTTGTATGAACAGTCATAAAAAGTATCTCTCTGCGTCACAGACCGCTCACTAGTTTTTCTTTACGATTCTGATTTATCTACTTGTCATTCTCCTGCTGTCGTAGTCTCTTTATCAGCAACGTGAATACCTCTTTGACACTTATTTGCCCAGCGGAAGCACAGTTTTGTCCCACAAAAGTTTCAGATCTATTTGTCTGAAGTGGCTGGAAGTTATGTACATTCAGGGTCGTCGATAATGGCAGCATAAAGTATTGTTTCAATGTGATGGTTACCGAAGATGAACTTCTGTGCAATTGCTGATTCATCGTCCACATTCTACTGAACTACTCAAATAGTGTTCCTCCGCACATGATACACATTTGTTTATCTGAAAGAATTGCCAGTTTGAGTATCCGACGTTCCTACTGAGAAGTTATAGTTGACTGTTACCTTACATTCGTCGATTAAAAGTAAATAAATAATGTCACATTTTGCTATTACGTTTGAAACTGCTTACCGGATTAGATTTTGTGAGGACGTCAAACACTCATCCCTCTGACTCTTTAAGGAATTGTCATATTGATGTTGATATTGATATTGATCATTATTGATAGACATATTTCATCTCACATTTTGTCCGGTCTTCCTGCCATCCGCACCCAATAACAGGTTCTTTTACAGGTACGCTGGAACTTGCATTAGAAGCAACGTGGTGTTTCGTACATAGCTGATAAATTTCCGTGCGAAATGAAACATAAATATCCGCTTTCCTGTGTGGCTTCTGGTGTAACAGCATTCGTTTTGCTCATCTGAAGTTTTTGCTCCAGGTTACAACACTTTCTCGTGTCCGGCATGATAGGTTTGGGTGACTGTGATTGGACTACAGTGGTAATGAGTGCTTTTAAGTGTTGAACAGTTAGAAAAACTGCTGACTTATTGACGCTTTTCAAAAACAGATGTGCATGGGATTTTAAAAAATATACACTAGGGAAAATGCTTACCCTGACTGCTTTTTACAATCAAATTTGGATTGTAAACCACAAATACGTTGTTTTATAAATCAAATGTAATCCTTTTCACATTTGGATTGCCAAGCCAACTTATAATGGTACATGTAATCCATCTGGTAACAAGTCAGCTGACTGCCACAACAGGTTTTCCCTAGAATCAACCGGAATCAACCGAAAAAACTTTTAGGACAGGAATATTTTTCGAATTATGCTATTTAGCAGATTCGAGTATATTTGACTGTAGGCAGCATCCATGCATCAGTTTGAATTCAATCGAGGATAAGGAACTCCCCAAACATGATATTCAATCTGCCAAGCAACTTATCTAAAACAACTGTAATAAACCCGTTTTCTGCAATGCATTTAGAAAGGTTGATCGAATAGGCTTGGATCGGTAAAAGTTCTGGCTAACGAAGACGTAATGAGGATTAAAAAAATAATCAAGACAAAGAAGTTGCTGGGGCTCTTTCAATCAAAGAATTTCAATACCGGTAATATAACGTACTTGGTCAGACTACAAATGCAAGCAATTAAGGGGGTCAGAAGTTAGCTCCTGAAAACTCACTTTCCCTGGGTTGTCACTAATTAGCACTACTTGAAATTGAACTTGATGAAACGAAATTTATAACTATTGAGGTGATCTTTGTTGACCTCGTCTAAATGATTTTTCCGTCACAAAGCTGATCTCCTCAAGCATACATTTTCAGGCTGTTTAAAGCTGTGCTCAACACTGATCAAAAACAGTTGGGCAGAATAGTAAGCAAAATACTGAAGCAGAATGTGTGGCCTATTCTGTTTTCTGACTTCCCCAAATCCGTCAAGGATAAGCGTTACCGAAGTAACGGGGTCGTCATGTCGAGAACCCAGAAACCATAGGATAACACAATTGTACCGCAAGTGTAGCTGTGCACAAAAATGCTCCTGTTAAACTGTGGGAAAGAGAACAATTGCGACTGTGTTGGTTTAGTGTAAAAGTCAACGGACCCCCATTATAATAGTTATGTATTAATTCTTTTGTCTGGTAGACAAGAGGAAAGGGTCGTGCATGGTCCTATTAACATCATGATGTTCGCGAATCTGACCCACCACCAAATAAGACGATCTCTAACACTCAGTTACTTTGTAGGTGACTCTTAGCCGCTAAGGTTTTCAGTTGCTTGTTGAAAAAATGTATAGATAATTCTGTGGCTAAAACGATGCATTCTGCCTCAGAGGTTTGTCGCAGATCTGCTCACATGGTCGACTTATTTTCCAGCACGCGTAACCCACCCTGAATTTGCTTGGTGTCGATCATCATTTTGCAGACAACGGAAAGATGTTTCTG
>UZAN01041257.1:15182-55040 GCA_900618425.1 Echinostoma caproni | reverse complement strand
TACCCCACCCCACTCGCTCGGTAACTCACTCAAAAAGTACATTTTGTTTACGGAGAAGTTAGTTCCTTCAGACTGGACGGGGTTTAGACAGACAGGGCCCAATCGGTGCCGCTTGACGGCCGAAACATTAATAATCTTCTGGGGTTCCCAGTGGAATGCGATTGGTTGAATTCACTTGAAGTTACAACGGATTTACTGGAACGTAAAACGGATTCACTTGAAGTTTCGGCGGATTCACTTGGAGATACAGCAGATGCACTTGAAGCTGAAAAGGTGTAGACTCGAGTTTCGATTTGATTAAAACTCACAAGTAATTACATATCCGTCGTCCTCTCCAGGATTCCAACTCCGAACCTGTCGCACGTGGTGTGTGCTTGTCACCCGTGTGCCATCCAACTCACACCACGTGTGAACGGGATTGGGAACTCATGTCGATTCAGATGTCGTCTTCAGTGATAGTCAGTCAATCCGTATTTGACTCGACTACTAGGTTAAGTTGGAGTTAATAGATAGTAAACTGTCTCCCTTCATTTCTGTCGGTCTAAAATGAATTGGTTGATTATCGCTGAAGACGACTCCTGAGGAAACATGAATTCTAAATTCCGTTTATACCAGTGTGGGCTGGATGGAACAGTGGTAACTTATCTTTCATACGAGCGGTCCGGAGTTCAAAGCCCGTTCGGGACGGGGGATAAATATTACTGATGAGTTTTGATCGGATTGAAATTCGAGTCTCTTGCGTCCGAGTGTATGGATGGCTGGAAAAATTGAGAATAGTATGTGAAGGTGAATTCCTAAAGGCGATCACTCCGAACCAGTATCAATTGTCTCACATCACTGTGAATTACTTGTAACTTGGAGCAATTCTTTTGGCTTGTTTGAGTTCATACAGCCAGTCAATTTGGAATTTTCGGTTACAACTTTTATGGTTGTCTTTTTTGATGTAGAAGCAGAGTAAAAATGTATAGAGCTGGAAGCAACAACTAGATAAAGACAACAAATACAGTTACACGAGGACCCCTGACTACGACACTCAACCACATCAGCATCTCAGCACCACTGACCATCGATTTCACTGATGCAAATGAAAAGGACCCATATATCCAGTTTTCTTGGTCAGGATTTTCATGCATTCATACTGAGGTTTTATCTTGACCACCTTAGGCTTTCCACCCATTGCCTGCCTCGGCAAACATCGCACACCGTGAAAGCCTTCTCGCCCTCATACTCTTTTACCAACGGTCAAATAATATAGGAGTATCATAGATATTTTAAGTCGAGGGATGTCTATCTAGCTTCTTACAGGTGGCAAAGTTTTATCTTAGATTCATTTTGAAAATGAGATCTTGTTTTTAATGATGAATTAATCTACCAGATTTTTCTCTATTACTTCCCAGTCGAAGACCTCGGCAGTGACCTTTTTTTAATCAAAAGCAACTTTCAATCGGAGTTTTAACCACACACCATATTTTTTCCGTTGGTTCACCTATTTTGAACTTCTTCTATGCATGTGTCTAAGCGCTTGAAGTAAAGATAAAGCTAGTCAATAATCCCCTAGTTCACTTTTGTTTTTCTCCTAACCTAAGCATATGAGCGGAGAAAATCATCGATGCATGAACTCAAATTTCAGTGGGTGACTGTTGTGTTTTGGGACTTTTCCGACCGACGGCAGTACGGCCACAAAAATGAGCCTATCTGACCGAACAAAAGTACATTATGGTTGCTAGATTAAGCCTTTGTACAAAAGCCGAAGTGTAAAAACTTAAATTATATGATAACTTAACGGGGCAGTGCATCAGCTTACGTTCATTGCCCACCGCAACTTTCCCAAACAGACAAATGCATACACAGATAAACTGCTTCTCTTTTACTGTAGAGACACAAGAAGACAGGGGAAGCATCATGAGAACGACGATGGGATGTTTCTCTGTGCACAGAAGATGCTTGTTCACAAATCATACGTAACGGACAGAAGCCGTGAACTTAATCATATCGAATATATTTACCCAGACCAGTAATCCTCAGCCGCTTCGGCATGACTCCTATGAAACAGCCCAGCTATCAGTTACAACACAACCTCAGTTTTTCCAACAGTTCTGAACCCAGCGTATTCGGAATGGCGTTTAATAGATGGTAGCACAGATTCATGAATAACATAAGAAAATGTCCTGCACACATTGGAGGTGCTCGTAATGTTTCTTTTAACTGAGATAATGCTATGGATAACGGTATTTTCAACACACCAGTCTGATTCATCAAATCGTATTGTTTTCAGAGGTTTGAATTTAACTGTGTAAGTTTCAAAAACAAGAGCTAAATGCAGTCGACTTCGTAGAATATGAAATTGTGATTGCAACGGTTGATATCGGTGACTGAATGCCCCACCTCCTGTGATAAATCAGGTGGGCTTGATCCACATATCGGTCTTTGGACTTTGATGAAATAAGCTTTGCAGTTCGTTGACAAGAGGGGCTTATCACATTTAGAGGAACCATGTAATTTGTTCAAGCAACTAATTTATTACATTCTTTATTCCGCTTTTTTCTACGGGTTTTGCAGTTCACCCGGACTGATAAGCTGGTCCATTCACAACAAACAAATCGTGTCGTTTTGATGATTTTGTACTCCAAATGGGGGATTTTATTAGCTCTACTGCTCAAACCATGTGACCGAAATGCCCCGAAATACATCAGATTTCAGTGTATTAACCAATTCATTTCCTCAGGAAAAATGAAAAGATGTCTGATGGAGCAAAAGCATTTGACCCCAAAATCTTAAAAGCCCTAAAATAATTGTATGTAATTCCAGTTTAATTTCGGTTTCGAAGTCGTACTGAAAAGAGTTTCAAGAATTAAAAATGAGAACCATGTCCAGTTAAATTTCCATGCATTTTTCCCGCAAAATTCTGGTACTAAAAGGTACCGCACTTTCGCACTTAAATCAGGAGTATTCTCATTTTGGACCCTAAAATCCGAAGTTTAAATTTCAAAAACAAAAATCCGAAAACTTTCACCAAAATTCTAATTCGTGAATTATTAGTTCTTTTTTTAAGCTTCCGTCAAGCCATAGAGCACATTTTGTCTCATTCAGCGCTGTATCGACTATCGATCGGTACTGTACTTGAACATTTTGTGACGAATAAAGCACAAAACGCTGGGCACCATGTTTATTCTATCACGGTGCTGTACGGGGTTATTAAGTTAACTTATTGCGTAATGCACACAAAAAATACAGCCTGATTTCCATGGAGTTCGGTAGGTATCTTCATGCAATGAAAACTCATAGAAATTCAACTTGTACTTGAATCCCGGAAAAAAGACGAATGGTTTCGGAATCCCGTACATCACGCAAAATATCATATTCATTCAACCCAAAAGATGGATTGTTGTGACATATTGTGTCAGAAGTTTAAAATCAAAAAGGCTTGTGCAATTCCTTTGAAATAGGAGTTGTTCACACCATTGAACACAGTGAGAAAGAAGCCTTATGGTGAGTATTGTCATACCAGTGGTATTCATCGGAAAATCATCTTCTCACTTTGCACATCCTTGTCACAGGCATTTTTCAGTTTATATGATGACAGTAAGGTAAATGGCCAAAGAAGCCAGTGCCAGCTGAAATGAACACAAAAGACAGTGATCATCATTAGGTAATTTTTGAATTATTAAAGGGTGTATTCAAGTCAAACGGGCTCTGGAGTATTTTCATCATCAAGGTAAAAAAATCAAAAAGTTTACGGCGAAGAAAACAAAAATAAGTTACTTAGGTCACCCATTGCAATTTTTTAACCCCCATTTTACTTCTTTTTCTATCCCGATCCCTCTGTTTTCTGATAGTATTGTTTTTGTGTTGGCACCGTACCTGTTCGGAAGCCAATTGTACACACACACACACACACACATATATACTTTGTGAGCCTTGGTGTGCACATGAAAAGTGAATCGAAAAGCTGGGAATCACTGAACAGCCGTTTCTACATGGGTCCTAGCAGCAGTGCGAGTCATTTCCTCAACTGAGGATCGAACCCAGGACGCCGCAGGTACAACACAAGCATACCATACTAACCACTGGGCCCCAGGCAGCTGATCATATTCTTTTTCATTTTACCTATACAAGATATGGCATAACCCATCTTTGTGAGCTTAATACATCCATCTCACCTTGCGCATCTGGATACAATCCTCCGGGATTATGACTCAGTTCCAACCTAATTACATGTTACATGATGTTAGTGGAAGATTCGACTGTCTGTTTTGAGTCAGCGAATGAGGGGATTCCACGAAATGTTAACATTTCGAGACATGTCTTCTTTCGGTCAAGTCACGCAAAGGTCTTTATTGAGTTAAATCAGACAAATGAATAGGACAAGTTAACCATGACAAATGATGGCCTGTAATTGACGTTGTGTCTGTGTGCCATGTTTTCTAGTATTACTTATTAATGTGTAAACTTACATAGAACGAAGTACTCCGCTGTTTTGTGCTGACTACAGGAAAGCATTATGCCACATCTGCCAAAAATGAGCACATCTCAAGCGATACTTCAACTCAGGATTGTGAACAGACCCAACGACATTTGAAGGAAGTGTTAAACACGAATAAAACTATCCTTACGACGGAAAATTATGGAGCCAGTTTTAATATTAGGGATTACAGGTAGATGAAAATCACTTCCTCAAGGGAGGCATTACCACAGATCTTTAAAGAAGCTTTGCTGCAGGACACCCTACTTTTCAAATTTACATTAGTTTTGCTTGGGTCATCAGCACTTTAACTGAATAGATTTCCTCTAGAAATTTCCAAAACAGTCGAACCTTGAAGGAAGAAGCATTTCCGTTAATTTTCTGCATCGGCAAAACTTTAATTGAATGCAGCACATATGTACCGTTTCATTTGCTGTTTATTTGACGAAATTCACCATAAGAACAGACCAATTTCTCGATTTCTTTCTTGTAATATAAGCATATATTTGCATCGTCAAAGTAATTCTACTTGATTCTATCAAAATTATTCACGTTGTCTCACAGTGTCAACCCTATCAAATGATTTAAGACTCAAAAATAACTCATCATTAGGATCATTGTATCTACTACAAACGACCGCCAGTTTTCCACTTTATCCAGGCACGTTGTGAAAAGGATTGCTCCATAAATGAATTTTTTGTTATTATTTATTTAGCAGTTTTTGCGAATATGCTGACGTTTTCAAACCAAAGGGCTTTCAAAACAAAGCAAACTGTGATTCTGACCTCAACCTTTGCATCAACCGACACGTTGTGTATGTGTTATCTTTCCGTTGCATGAACTACATAAAATCCACTGAAGGGTCTTTCTTGATTTCATTCTTAAGCTAGGTCTGACATGTTGATAGAGTTTTGGTGCGAAATTTAGGCTATGGAGAGGAGGGAATGGAATTTCATATTATCCTGGTAAGCCATAGAACATGTTAGTTATTATCACTTTATAAACTGAACATGAATGTTACCTAAACCTAAAAGCTGAAAGCAATATGTAAATGAACATATGCTCCATTCGTTCCGAAGAAAAATGCACCAATTTTGTTTTTCTTCCAGGAAAGATCTCTTTTCTTTCATAGAGACATTTTGAAACAGTGAATTTCAGATGGCTACCGGTGCAGCAGAATGCTTTACTCTATCTAACCAAATGGGACATTAATAAGTTTTCTGCCTAGTAGGGTCTATATAAGTGACGCCGATTTCAACATATTGCAAACAAATCCTTTCATTTCTCAATGGATATAGTCAGTCAAATTATTTTGAAGCATTACTCGAGGTTAAATTGCAATTCATTTACTTTGAATTTATCTAACACATTTGTGAAGTATCAGAGGTCAAGCGGTTGATCAATAGCTGACAATCAGATATACTGAGAGTTGCTGTTTTTTCGTTCTATATCAATTACATAATCCGTAAATCCGTAAAACGAATTCCTACCCGGGATAAAATCATCTCACTGTTAGGTTGTGAACGCCACTGTAGCAGTACAGCCCCTATGATTACACTCTACTTGCTCGTGTTCCTGCTCATTGAGAAATGGTTGAACCATAATTTGCACTAAATAGGCCCCTATCTAGGCCAGGTAATGTAAGTTTATGAGTCAAACTAAGTACACCCCACCTTTGGACCATTACGCCCAGTCACGTACCAGTGAACGGATTCAAGCTTCAAGATAGCTAGAAATATGTAGGCAGTTGTACAACCCTTTGGAAATTTTTCGATTGAGTTTACCAACTCATTTACCTATCGGAAAGAACTTTATCACGGTCCAGTTAATTGGTTTACTGTTGGAGTTATTATCTGTTACATACCATAAAAATTGTAAGCGTCAACATCTTCAAAAATGGATATTTTTTTCGACTTAAATCATATATAAGTTAAATCAAATTTTCAAATAAATAATAAACTTCCTTATCTGAGAAGTATCTTTTCGATTGACAGCATGTCTAAAGTATCGATATCCTCCAGTTTCCCGATTGCTCCTACTATGGTAAAGCATTGGAACACTTAAAATTTCGACATCCGTGAGTGATCATGCAAATTATTATTACTATTTTCTTTTTGTGAAGTTATTCAAAATATTCTGTAAAAATCCTATGGGACATGATAAACTTTAACTTTGTTGAAAAGCCCATTATAAAACTTTGACTTTGTAAACGCGCTTATGAAATCAACGAGACAAAACACACTCATCGGATACTGGTACTATAAGAAATAGAGTATGTTCAGTCGGACACCGTTTCTGTGAACATTAAGGTAATTGAAATTTGTTTCAAATCCAACAATTTAAACCTGTAACGCGACCCAATGGGTTCCGAGCTCTTGCTACCTCAGCGCAGTGACATCATCGCGTCGACCTGTGACCAAGGAGATTTGATAAAAACCAAGCAAATATATTACCCAGATACATATTGCTCTGATGCTTCTTTAGACTATCAAAACTTTTATCCCTTAGCCTATAACCAGCTTACCGTCAGCGAAAACATCATTCTCTTAACAATGGTGTAATAGCCGTCGTGATGAATATTCTCCACAATAATAGTCGCTTTTTACTTTCTAACAAAATCTTTTACCAAATGTATTTTCAAGATTTTAATAAACTCAATTAAAAAAGACAATGCTTCATAGTGAGTTTTGTATCGCATATTTTTCTGCGTTATGTAAAGAATTTAGTCATTACAAAAGTTCAGCTTGAATGCGGTCAAAAATTATTTCAATTGTCATGATATAGGGAATGCATAGTCAGTCCATCAATGTGTCTGTTTTAAACAAACACATAGTGAGACAATCATTGTCTGCAGTTCCCGGTCTACATTCACTCCTATTAATTCTGAACAGTCCATAATGCTGCTTTATCCCTAATGTTCTTTCGATTCGCGCTTAGCAAGTTTCTTTCAGAGAAAACTAAGTGCTCAAAAACATGCAAGCTTTTTTATTCTATTCACTCAGAAATAAACTTGCAGCAAAAAGAGTTTGGTCAAATTTATTCGCCTGTCGAGTATGTATAGAAAATACATTTACTGATTTTGAATAGGTTATTTCGAAACGCATATCAAACGATGCAATTAGACGTTGCATGTCTCATGTCAGCGACTATGGCTATCTGGTGAACTAAAGGTTTGGACTGATATTACTTTGGGTGGCCAAATTCACAGACCAAGATGGTAATCCCCATGAATGCGTCATCAATACCTTCACGATTCATTGCAATTATTTGCTGGATAGCTTATTTTTACCTAACCCTCTGTTGTTTTATTTAGTATTCCATTATAGTTGAGGCTCTGATCCTGGTGTCTTTTCTTAGAACTAATCCTTGAGTTTCGTTTCAAACTGTGCCCTTTGGAGGTACAACACATTACTCTACCTGTATTCAGAAGAATCAGTTACATTATTACATTGTTATTATTACATTATTACAGAACGAATGTAGCAAANGTAGCAAATTTTCATGTTCGCTGGTTTTCCTAAAAATTGAAGTAACTACTTGTGAGAAATGTTCCTATTTGTTCCAATATTTTGAGGTTAAATGTGCCGCATTACCTGAGCCTCTCCTTTTAGCCTATTTTTTGACACTTCAATATTATTTCAGGAAAGAATATTCTAATGCGCATGAGTACTTAAGAAGCTACATCAATCACAAACTGAATGTGAATGATAAATTCTGACTGGTCAAAAAGGTACCAACGTAGGAACGTGTACTGTAGACTTGGTTCGGGATCTAAAACGTACCCACATCTATAGCACCGAAAACTACTTTCAACAAAGCACAATGAGAGGCAACCTAAAGGAAGATTTCAGCTGATGTAATATGATTCGTCGTTTTTCAATTTCCAAAATCAGATGCACATTTGTTGCGGATTTCCAAAAGTGTATTTTGACCAAGAGTATATATCGCAAGTTGTAAGATTTTCTTACCTCACACGAAATGTACTGATCAATAAGGTAAGTGGGTCGCAGCTCCAGAACTTCGCCCAAAACTTTCGGTTCTCTTGCATGTTTATTCTTTTTGCTTACTAACTACTTTATTACACGCGCAGCCCGCGGCAACCCTATAAGTGTGTCCTTATGCGGTTACAGCGCCAAATCAAGTTTCAAGTAAAAAACAACCCTTAAAGTTCTATAGCATATAGCACACTTTCCGATGGACCTCATTAAGATCCCTCAATTAACATATTCTTTTGCGGTTTAATATTTCCTATTTTCACCCAAAACCTAAAACAGACGAAACACTTCCAAACAACCGATCACAAGGTCAAATCTTTTATCGCGACACATTCCATCATATTCTATCGTTTAAGAAACCGGAACAGCATTGTTAAATGAATACAGTGTATAAAGCTACTACTGACTGACTTGATATAGATACCACTCTTTTTATTATACGTTTAAAATCGGTACTTAAAAATATGACATCCTTTTATCAATATATGAAGGAACTAGTTTCAGCAACAGGAAAACAGCTAATCAAATGGCAGCCATGCAACACAGAAAATCAGCAGTCAGACGATTGTGGTGAAACTCAAACGCACGTCCTCCTTGGGGACAAATCGATGCGCTTAACGATTTGAATACCATTTTTTCTAGGCCTAACACCTTTATAAAATAAATACAGAATGAGTGCTTTCAATTTTCCTTGAGCAGTTTGTCACAATCAAATTTGAAGTGAGAACAGAACACCTGGATACGAATGAAATAAATCCTGTTAATTCATTTTCGTGAAAATCTTTTAAGATTCATTAGAACTCACCTCACCAAGGACCGTAAAGATGACAACATAAGACACTTTTGCGTAAGCCGATTGAATTTTCTTTTCCAAAATCGGCCAACAACCAGTTTTGAAATTACTATTCCGTTCGTCAAACTCTTTAGGGCAACTTCTATATATCGGCTCGTAGGTCTTTTTCAGTTTACAGCACGGTAGTGGGGTAGTGATGGCTGTATTGAGTCAGGTGGTTAAAATATTTGAATTATTTAAAAGCAGCTGATTTGCGAATACATTATGGATAATCAGAAAAAGGTTTCCGGTACATCACACGATTGTTTATTTTTGCATTTTATTAATAATATGGCAAATACATACACACATCTCATGATAGCATGAACAGTAGATTTACGCGTAGGAAATGTTGTAGCTGTTTAAACCTCACTAAATACTTCTATCAACGAACTGAATTATCGGATTATAACCCAAAGACAATCTTGGTTAAATGGGAGTTTGAAATTAAATAATGGGGTTGGAACTGTGGAAATGGGACAGAAGTCAATGAACTGCATTCAGTTTGGTGACCTTTAATTGGAGAACTAAAAAAACAATAGGGTGTCATACGATGTGTTGTTCTCTAACTGCGAATGGAAGACGCAAGCTCAAAGAATCGGTACGCGATAATTTTAAAAATCTACAAACAAACACGATCCAAAAAAGATCAAGTCAGTACTTTTCGACGGGCGATGAAAGTTAAAATGTCCGATAATCCTACGTCAGTGGTTCAGTATTTATGGACTAGATAAAAGAGCCAGATTAGCCAACATCTAAAGGCCTTGCGCAATTTAACTTCCAAGGAGGGAGCCAACAGAACGGTCGTCCCTGTTAGGAAAGCATCATTACTAATGTGATATTTTGACCACTGCAAAGGGAAATCTTTGGTATTTTTGAAAACAATAATAGGATAAAATAGTTAAAAATGCATTTAAATACCTCAGCTTCCTGAAGAAATAGAAATGTAGCTGATGAAGGTATCAAACGGAAAAATGTTAGCAAAACCAAAGAAGATAAATGAAATTCTCCTTGTAAAAAATGAATATGCATGCAATATTTTTCCAAGGGGAGATAGCTCAATTTGTAAAGCTACACTCAATAAAACAAATGAGCTACCGATCGAGACAGACACGTGTGTTAGCTCGGACATAAAAGTTTACTGATTATGCTTTGAGGATGAGAAAAAGGAGAAAATTATTATAAGTACCACAAAAATGCGTTCACGGTGAACCATGAAAAATCGCACAGACTGAAACTAGGCTCCAATAGAGATGTAAAGTTGTATGTCATGATCGAAAATACTAGAAGCCAAAAAAGGCTCACAATGTTCGTTCAATTATGTAAGTAACTTTTTGACCTCATTAAATCTAAAGCAATTCAAAAATACAATCTGATGTGTGACATTTATTGAGGATTTCTTTTCTGAACGAGTCTGACAGTACTTAAGTGGTACTAATGGCGTGTAGTGCACCTCGATGCTTTGGCTGTCAGGTGCGGTAACATAAGTTGGATTTATATCTACTGAAATTTATCATCTTTACCTTTAGAATTCAGTTTACGGAAACAAATTGAATGGCATTTGGAAAGTAAACTACGTAGGTTGCATTGTTTGATGTCTTTTTAAAAACAACAAAGAGCAACACTGCAGCATCCCGAATAGTAATGGTAGCTGAATAGCGTGCACCCAGATTCAGACTGAAAACCCATTGAATAAAACAAAGTACAGTATAAACGTGAACTGTAGTAGATACAGTCAATTTCACTCAGGAAAAACATGCAAATGAATATCACTAATATCAATCAATGATTGGTCTATTTTTTAGTGTCGAATGCGCAACGATAAGGTCCGTGCCATCCTTTTTTTGCATTCAGCTGATCCGATTGCTTGTGCCTGGACCCAGAGGATCGTCCGAGTGTTTCGTCTCCTAGAAGCTGTATCGTGGTGCTTACGTACTGCCGTCTGATTTTGTTGCATTCTCACGACAAATATCCAAGCCCGTTGAATGGCGGACTAACAAGGACCATTTGGATGATGGATCCCGTTTCCGCGACCGAATCTAATGACGTAGTCAATGTGCAAACACAGTTTTGCCCTCTCTATTTGATCAAGAGAAGGTCAATAAAACAGGTCGGCTTTCGAATTTCGTGGACGAATGACGCTGTGGAAGTCCGTTGACGAAAACCTCGGATGCGCACAAAACAGCTTGTGAGAACATCAAGCACTCGATTACCACCCAGTCACAATCACAACCATTCACTCAATAACACACACACACACACACTACGTGCATCAAAAACCAAGGTAACAACCTTGATATGATTAGCTGGTTTGTTACTGATATCTTCACCACCACTCCATGTTCGTTTAGTTGGTAAATGTTTTATATTTATCAAACTAATGAAGCGACAAGGACCGTAAAACCAGTCTCGGGCTTCTGAAAACTTTTGTCCAGTCATTCATATACTACTCCTTACAAATGCTACTTTTGTCTAGTTGTGTGCCAATGATTCGGTTCACCGGTATTTCCTTCTATTCCAAAGTACTGCACAAGAAACATCCATCTCGAAAATAAATACACTTCTAGCACTTACTTATCACCCCCGTTCCGTGAACTAATTTACGTTCAAAATTGGTAGATCCTTTGAAATCCTCCCCGTTGTTCATCCCACAGCACTGCATCTAGGACATACCATGAAAAGATTGTGGAATAATGAAACGTTAATTATCTAAACAGTCCCACAGGGGACATTTCAAATAGAACAAAAGGTGGCGAACAGGCTCGTTTTCGGAGATTCGTATCCATGCCAATACATCTCAATATAGATCACTAATTGGGAATAAAATTGTCATGGGAAAATAAAATAAAATAAAAACACATTACTAGAAACGATTTCATTGTGAGACCGGAAATCGGGTTTACCACGATCACATGTTTGTTTGTCCATTCATCCGATAATCGAGATTACTCAGGATGCGGTGTGTATGGGAGGTGGGCCAGAGAAGCTTTAGCGCTTGCACAAATTGTTTTTCGGCACACAGAAGGGGGTTGTGCAGACGAATGCCCACCGCTTTTACCGTCGCCAACATCCGACAGCGAACCTGCCTCGATAATCGCCCACAAACTTTGCACAGGGGTCGGAAAGTATCGCACACGTTCACGGTGTGATTTGTTTCAGCTAGGTGTGAAACCACTGCATTGGTGGGTGACTTAATCGTTCCGGTGCTCACGACTCCGTTCGGACAATCACCTGACCGTGCGGCCTATTTACGTTGTTCCACAGGAACAATTAAATGAGTGTACACAGAATGAAACCGCAGAGTCTGGAACTTTTTCCTTCAGTCGCAAACACACAATTGGCTTGGACGTGAACAACGCACGAAGCTTAGATGCATAGATAGTCTTATCGATTGCGTCAGATGATCTTCTTTGTATGATCTCGGCTAATGTGTCCCCTTTGAACGGTTAAGAAATGTACACGGATTGTTTTCTTAACCTTGGTGTTTTGTAAAGAGTTTTCCGTGCACTGAATTATCTTGTTGACTAAACGCTCCGGATACCCGTTACGTGCAAAGATTGATTTTACAGTACGGAGCTCTTCTTCTAGCGTGTCCTCATTGCAGATCTTTCTTGTCCTATTCACTAAACAACGAACCAGGTTCCTTTTTGTCTTCAGTGGTACAAAGCTTCAGAACTGAATGTATTTGTCTTTCCGCGTTGTCTTTCTATGGACGGAACGCTGATGGGAACATTTGTGAACAACGAGCTGACGTCCAGCGAGAGCATTGTTCGACCGACCAAGTCTATGTCACGAATTTTGTCCACAAAAGCAAATGTATCTTTGACACTGTGTTTTGCCAAACTAAAATGCAGAAGGAACCGGGTCAAAAAGTTGCGCATATAATAATTCACCAAGTGGTAGTCGTGGGCTAAGTGCTCCAAGTTACATTCGGCGTTGCGAGCAGGATCGAGATGGATCCCAGAAGCCCTTTTAGGTATTTGAGTGCAGGCATCCACGGCGGACTGCTCCACGCGGTATTTTCGTTGGCAGTGTTGACGGGTGGAATTGTGTGAAGTAGTCGAGTGGTATGAAACACTGAGGACAATGTTCTTGGGTAGGAGGGGGCAGTGTAACGTTAGGCACATTGAGCACGCTGCCGCAATCTTGGATTGAGTGTGAGTCGTGTGCACACCTCACTGGACCTTCTGGTTCATAGTTGTTTCGCATTTCCCCTGTTATGCAGGGTTTTAGGAATCCCCCTTCCACAGAGAACCTGTTGTCCGAAGTGTCTCCTACCTGTGCACTGCGAGCGTCTGGACTGGGCCGCGTTTACCAGTTGGTTAGACACCCCAAACAGGGTTTTGTTTGCGGCATTCTGACAGTGCAATTGGCACCAGAAACTCGGATCGTGTTACCCGAAATCAACCTCCTGCCGTGTATTACGAATCGGTTGCAGCGGTAAGCTAAGTCCTCCACGTTGCACTGATCATTTCCATTGCAAAATATTATTCCAACTTCGACTAACGCAAGCTTTTTCCGATAGTGTACTGACCCTTTAGCTTTGTCGCTCCATGCTTTAGTAAATCAATTAATAATATTTCCAAACGAACTAATTATCAAATTATTTCACATTTTCTAATTGGTGATAAATAAGTATAGATAAGATATGCATTATTATTTTCTGTTTTGAAACCGGGTTGAAATTCCAAAAAACTGGGATGCAGTGTTCATTCAGTGCTTTCATTCAAATACGTATGTTACGCTTCCATTCACATAAGTTCTTCAAACAACACTGGCAGATCCATAGATTATACAAGGTTGAAAAACGTGACGCTTCCTACTCCGTGGGTTTTGCATGGCGAAGAAGTCAATCCGTCGGATAACTGACAGACCGTCTAACGAATCTACTGACATTAGTGAATAAGGCCATAGTTTTCAAGAAAATTTGTACCTGAACGTCGATTTTTCGAAGTCAAATGAGGAAATGGAAATTTGTGAGGGATCTATCCTGGTGGGAGTGCACTTTTCCTCCAAATGTCATTTATAATAGTTATCGAATGCTAAGAAATAACTGCAAGAGGTTGGTTCGTGAGGAAAAGCTGAAGTACCAAGAGTCGCTAGCCCAGAGATTAATCCATTAACCCCAAGCTGTTGTATGAGTGCGTTAAATTAGGTATATCGGTTCCGGGCTGTTCTGGTAGAGTTGCAGTCATTACAACAGTAGCAACTAAAATAGTGTATGCTCAGCTTTCCAAAGATTCCCTGAACCAACTTTTGAAGGTCTACGGCTCCTTCACCGGACACATCATGTTATGTATCCTACGCCGACCAAATTAGCAGTGACTGCTTAAAACGTCAAATGAATCTAATGGCTTTGCTAAAAAAGTAACCTCAAGTAGGAACAATATGTAATATCTGTTTGGAGAATCAAATGTCTGAACCACTAGCCATTCCATTCAAACGGATGTTTGATCAAACAGTACTCCTGCAATCATGGAAACAAGGATTTATTTCATCCATATACAAAGGTAGTTGTCGTAGTGAAACCGCTAAATACCGACCTGAAACCCTCCTTCCAGTGTTATCTAAATTCATGGAGTCACTTATAGCAGATTCCCCGGTGGAACATTGATAAATATATAGCATTCGCTCGTTAGCTCAACATGGATTCCGCCAAAATTGGTTCTGTTCAATCAATTTGCTTCTTGTTCGAGATAAACAGACTAGAGCAATCGACGAAAGGGATGCAGTGCGTGGTCTTTTTCTGAAATTTTCGAAAGAATGTGATCAGGTGAACCACCAGATATTGTTGCAGAAGCTTCACAATTACGGCACCCGAGGACTCATGCTCTATCGAATTAGAGAATTTCTTCAATAACGGATCGTATCGGTTCGCATTTCTGATTCCCTGTCCGGTTATATCAATGTTACCCTCATGGTTCTACAGTGGTCTGCACTTGGTTCCTGACTTTTCCTCACATTCATAAATGATCTACCAAATCTGTTATGACCAAAACAATACTTTTTACGGGTGAGACCAAAATATGGGATACAGTAACAGAACCTGAGGGGCTTATGGATGACCTATGGGGAATGATGCTGAATTCAACGTTTCTAAATGCAAAGTCCTATCTCTACGCCATAGAAGCAGATTTTCGTATTTCCTCCAAAGTCAACAGTTACCAAGTGAGAAGGAACTAGATATCATTGTTCAAGGTTTAAGTTGTTCCAACAACTGAGTCAGGATTACGTCCGTAATTTTGAAGAATATAGATATACTTAGGCGTGTATTTGTGGGTTTAACTCAACATTGCTTTTACGTTTGCTATCAATGTACATTCGACTGCACACACAGTACACCATCCAAACCTAGACTCCATGGCTATAACGTGATCTGAAGATGGTGAAGCATGATGGATTGCCGTCAATATGGTCGAGATATGCATTTTGCCTCACTTACAGGGAGGAATAACAATCATAGGAATTATACTTCACTCTATACCTTCGAAATCGGGGAGCCTTCATTATTGCATCATTCACTGCTCATGTTTTCACCCAACATCCACCTCAGAGGACATCATTTCAAATTAGTGCTTCTAAAATGTCGACTGGAATGCCGGTATCAATCTTGTGCCGTCAGGTGGTACACCAATAGGAACGCTCTTCTACCTCAAGTCGTTTTTGAGCCAACTGTTGAACCTTTCAAGCGGGGCCTTGATAAAACTCTGGCAAACCTCACATTCCTGGAGAACTAAAAACAAAGGAAAGTTGAAGACTACAAATGTGATATCGCCATACCTGGGACTTAAATTGAAATTTATAATTTTTTGTTGAGAAAAGACTTCATTGTGCCAATATCTTATGGAGACAGGATAAGCTTGAGCTTGTAAGCAATTCCAGTAATATAATGTTGATTGTGACTTTATAATTTTGGGAACTTATGGCGCAAAATGTTATCGATGTTAATGTTTCACAAGGCAAGATGTAACGAGCACGAATGGTCACTTTAACACGTCGTTATTCATAAAAAGCAGTGAAACCCTGAGAGTACCACGTGTATTTTGGATTTTGGGAGATCATGAGGGAGGCTAACTGCAACAAACGGTAAATCAAGGAACCTATGTCAACTCTAAACCAATATTTTTCAACTCACGAAAATGCCCGTTGAATAGGAACACAGTGGAGGTAAACATGATTCTGATGAATTCCTTTTCAGGCATTTACAACCACATTTATATCAAACAATTTCAATAGGGTCAAACAAAAAGCTAGATTATTCATGTGTTTGTCAATGAGCCCGAGAGAACTCCAAATTTGTGTGCTGTTTGGATCACGTAACCAAATTCGCTATGTTACGTCATGGTTACCTGAACAAGCGATATTCTCCTTCCTTGGCCAGAGGAGTTGGAGAGCTTGAATCAATTTTTGTTGTGCACACAGCTCAGGCTACATGAATCGGATGCTAATCGCCTCTGCGGTTTCTAACGCCCGAAACTTTATTGCTCTTGAGGGGTGCGGTGACACTCCATGAATGATTGTAAATGCCGACCGCATGTCAGTTAAGTGTCCTGTCCCTACCAGATGAGCAACGGTCGAGCTTGATACAGCTCCACTCTCACCCTGTGTGAGCCTGCGTGGATTGTGCTCTGTGATCCGTTGAGATAACTGCCTTGTCGTTCGACCTAGGTAAGTCGCACCACAGGTGCACTTGAATTGATATGCAACCGTAGATGAGGTCAACATAGGCAGTTTATCTTTGTTGTAACATCGGCTGTTTGGTAACGTAGAGAACACAAACATGGTGGTGGTATTAAATGTTGATTTTTCTGTGGCGGATAAAGCTCCACTGACCCGGTCAATGGCGTTTTATAAAAAGTATTTTCTTCTCCGTTTGTGGTATTTTTGTTGGCTTGATCTATTCAGTCCAATTGCGATCAATAAAATTCTCAGGATAGCCATTTTCCAGTAAGGTTATCCTCACTAGTTCAAATTCATCCTTTAAAGTACCTTTTGAACAGATGCACCTTGCTATCTGCAGGAGACAGCGTACGAGGTTACGTTTTTGATAGAGTGGGACGAATCTATGAAAATTTGTATACTGTCCACTTCATGTTGACATTCGATATTTTTTTCTTTGAAAGAGCCAACGGGTGGTCTAGTCAGATGAACATCCAAAAACGGAAAGGAGTCATTCTCCTTTGGTTCAGTTGTGAACTTAATTGACGAATGTACTGTGTTGAATTCTGACTCGACATGGGCAAGGTTAGTGTCCTTGTTAGCCACGCAGATGATATCATCTACATAACAGTGATACTGTTCAAAATAACCAATTGCCGTAGATAAGGAAGTTGTCTCTCACTTGGCCACGAAGATGGCAACGAGAACAGGTTAGAGGGGTGAATCCATAGCAACACCAATGACTTTGAGGTAGTGTGTTGTTTAACAAAATTTACACATTTCGTGTGAGTATGAGTTCTTTGAGAGTTGTGACTAGAATATCACAGAATATCGTTTCTGTGTTGATAAATTCACAAATGAAATCAAACAATTCTATCAAGGGATCATTTGTAAAGAGAGAAACAACATCCAAAGAGGACATCAGGCGGTTGTTAATGTTCATGTTTTGGTTTCTTCCACAAACTGAAAAGCATCTACATGCACGCAACTGCCCACGGGCTAGCTAGAGTTTTGGAACCCATACGTCAATGTGTCGCCAAGAATACACATGGAGTTGACTAACAAAATCAATCTTTTATCAACAACAAAAGACATGTGGGCAGAATTGATATTGGCCATCAATTTCGCGTGCTCTCATTCAGCTGTAAACGCACATTTATATGATCATGTGAAACGAAGAAGCATAAGAGTTGAAATGAGTCATTTGAACAAAGTGTTGGACAAGTAAGTCGAGTGATTTGTGTTTGTTTAGGGGTTGAGGTGAAGTAAGATGGGAGAATTTGATATGGGGTGAACTGGTCCGAGCGATGTGGTGAATGCGGTGAACTAGGGAGGGGGAGGGAAGGTCACATCACGTCATGGTAGGGTGATATCAAGTGTGATATCATCACTACCACGGCAAAAGCAGTTGCGTCACAAATGTTTTTTGAAACACAATTGCGGTTTCAAGCGATGAATAATTATCGCTTCTAAGAATCGCAAAGTCCGTGAACTTTGAGGCCCCGCAATGACTCGAAACGCTTTGGGTGCATCTACGTGGTGGCCGGAATCTAACAAATGACGGGCAATCGCACTAGATGGTAAATTACCTCCTCGTAGAAGCGAAATTGATGGCCAAAATCAATTCTGCTCACATATGTCTTCTGTTGTTGATGAAATGGATAAAGGAAAAGGATGTTTCACAAAAATCAATCTTCTTTTAGTGGTATTTTGCACCAGACCAATGAATTGTATAATCTTTATGTACTTTTTTGTGTTCATTGTATTTCACCGTTAACAGCTACAGAAGTTTGATTTATTTTGCTGCATGTAATGAACGTCAGGGTGTGAACCAGTATTTCGTAATACGTTTCCTCTTCTCCACAAAGCGTGTTTAATTAATAATTACCATTTCCATTTAACAGGAAAAAGTAGTTTAGTATACAGAGTTAATACATATATGCAGACTCTAAAGTTGAGAAATACACGAATAAAAGTTCGCTGGAGCACTAGAAGTAATCAATTAGGCTTCTGCTGAATAATGAGATGTGTACATGGAATGGTGAAAAATCAATGTAATTGAACGTGATTAAGCAAACCTACAAGCGGCATCATCAAGCTGACAACCATGCTGTGAGGATCGGCTGAGACCATAGATCGATAACCACGAACGGCTGTCCATGCCATCTCTTCGAACAGTCCCACAACCTGAAAAGTAGAAAAATATATAGATTATCAAGTAATCCAAGTAGCACACCTGATATGAGTAATTTGCTTTCACCTGAATCTGTCTCTTGCAAATATGAAGCCACTGATTAATTGGCTATAAATGGTGACTGACCTTGCCTTTAAGTTTTGCATTCTGAAAGCCTATACGATGAATCGAACAGCCATGTCACATAATGCCTCTCACCGTAAGCTACAAAAAGATAACATGTAGGTTCCAACTGGATGGTCTGATTTCTTCTGTTCAACAGAACCAAGCAAGGAGAAAAAGGCATAATAAGGTGAATCAAAAGGAAGTGGGCTGAAACGTTTGAAGTTGCTTTCGTTATGCTGAGAACGGATAGTAGCGCACAAACCGTAGCGAGTCTGAAGATCTGTTAGGCCTGACCGTACAGGACCTTCAAGCCGCGCACGTATCCGCCTCACACCACGAGCACGCTCGCGAAGTCCAAGACGAGTCGATTCCGGATTAGATGAATAGGATGAATCAGACAGCTGTCGTCCGTTCGACCAATCGGAGTGTCAAGGAGGCGATTTGATTGGTGCGTCACCACGTTATCCTTGTACGCCCAATTCACAGACGTATATTTGCGTATTGCGTCTTGTTCAATGTGCACTGTAACTGTTGTTCTCCAATCGTGTTTTTTCTCCCGTATCATTGTTGGGAGCTAGACAAGAGGAGCTGGTATTAATCGTACGTCTAGGCCGAACATAACAACTGACGACGAAAGTATCCGAGGTAAAATGGCAATATCGTTTGAAGAACTGAAATCAATCCTGATGCAGCAGCAAGCTCAGTTTGAAGCATCCCAGCTGAGACTAAATGGAACTCTTACGCGTCAACTAGCAGTTAAATCTGATTCAAAACCTGACACAGTCAAGCCGTCCGCATCAGTAGACACCACTGTTAATAGTATCTCGGAATTTTCCTTCGACCCTGACACTGGTCTGACATTCGATTACTGGTTCAAGCGTCATGAAGACATTTTCCGTGTCGGGCTGGCAGGGCACGATGACGTATGGAACGTTCGAGTGCTGCCGAGAAAACGCGGAACCACAGAACACGCAAAATATACCATATTCCTTCTGCCGAAGAATGTTTGTAACTGCAGCCTCGATGAAACTGTGAAGTGCCTCTCTCAAATATGTGGTGAACGATCATCCATTTTCGGCAAGAGGCACTAATGTGTACAACTGACAAACAATGATGCTGATAATTATGTGACGTATGCAGACATTGTCAATCGGGAATGCGAAAAATTCAACTTCTTTAACGGTTGACCAATTCAAGTGCCTCATATTTGTTCGTGGCCTTCAGTCATCAAGAGATGCAGATGTGCGCACCCGATTATTGAGCGAATTGGCGCAGGACCAGACCATCACCAACGATTGGTAAACCTCAATCACTATACGACAATACTGGAAGTGCNGTGCAATCACTATCCAGTCTCAGTGAGTTTCAGACAATCTCCAAGACCTATTAACCAAAATAATCCACTTCTACAAGAACCAGTGAATAATCAAGACCTCCATCAGCCTACTGGAGGTATGATGAGTAGTGTTTTGTCAGAATTTGCCCATAGCTAAAACTTGTCTGTAAAAAGTCTTACAAAGTATGACACAAAGAAACATACTGCGAATCAAGANAAGCCACAGAAGACCTTGCAATCACAGCAGGGTGAATGTTCCTCATTCCATAGAATTCTCGGCCCATAGAAAGTGCGTCAGTGTTGATAAATGGAATTCCAGTGCCTCTTCATTTGGGCACCGCATCTGACATTACAGTAATTTCGTTGCAAACCTGGAGCACTACTTGGGAACCATCCATCCATTTAACCAAAAAACTACGTAGCACTAAACTCATCGGGAGGTCAATTAAAACTTATTCGTGAGTTCGGGGTGAAATTGCTGTTAGCACTTCACTTCACTGGTGTTGTGTATGCCACAAACCGGTCAACCGTGAACGTACTTGGTTTGGATTGGATTCACGACCGTCTACTGTTGAATGATCCATTGAATCAGATTTTTGAAAGACTCACGCTTACAAACACCCTTGCAAAAGGTAATTGAATCAAGGAAAAACTCAATATCAAAAGATAAGGGGAGAGGACATCCCACAAAAGACCATCTAGGCAGAACGTAATACGATCAAAACCAGATAATAGCATTGAAAAGTGGACATTCTATTCAACTAAACACTAATCTCACTTTAAAGGTAGTTACATTTATTCACATCTCATATAGTCTAACTCTACTTGGCAAATATGAATTGAACGGCCCATTGGGAAACAAATAACTGGTACTAAGATGGGGAATATAGCTCCGTTAACTAATCGTCTAGATGGTCTTCAATCTAAGTTTCCTTAGTTACTGACTTTGCTCTTCTGTGTAACGGTTTTGGTTGCCTTCTTTTGATCTAGATGCCGTCAGTCAGAGCGAGGAATTTAAATCGGAGAGTTGATAACAGCAAACAAATGGCTACAAAAACTAAGAAACCAGGAGTGTATAGGTGCAAGAGCATGACTGTTTGTAGCACAGCCGTACAACTCGGTGTCTAACCAACGGTTAGTTCAGTCACAAGTTCCCTAACCGGGTTATATACCGCGAGCTAGAGGCGCGAGTAGTTCTATTAACATCTTCAGACAATCGAACTATGGTTTGATGACCCTGAACTTTATTCCGGCGGCGTCTTGTTTTGAAAAACGTTGCAGGCTGACGAATTTTATGCAATAACTTTCTCAGTATCCTAAATCAGTGATGGTCAAGCATTTTTGCTAGTGCACTAGCAAGACTACACAATATTCTTTGTCTAACCTCAAGGTTAGTGTTCGGTTTTCCCTACAGGTTTGCGCAGTGTAAAGCATATGGCATTACTCGAACAAAATAGATCTGCATCCCGCTCCCCCCCCACTGTCATGGTCACATTTTTTGCACTTTGTGTACGGCAGCGCCTACTGGCAAGCTGATGTTCCAGCTTCTAGACCATTGACGGATTGCTGTTTGATGCAGCGGCGCCAAAAGAGTTATGAAGTTGAAAACGTCAAGAGAGTCTTCCTTATATGTGCCACATTTTCCGCGAAAGTTTTTAAGACAGAGTCGAGTTTTACTTCAAAAGTCACCAATTTGAAGGGATAGAAGAATTGGTGTTCCTTCAGCATTGCCAAAATCGAATAGAGTAAGCCTAATCAGATTGGTTCACATCATACATCGTAAATGATAGACATTCAAATTTTTTACATATTCTAAATATTGTACAAATCCCTACATGGTTTTCCTTGGAAGATTGTAAATCACTCGTGAAACCGTGAACTTCAGAAGCAACTCACCGAAGATGGATTGATGTGAAAAGTCACAATGACTATCGATACAATAAAGATTTTCGCAAACATCATTGATGCAAACTAAATGTCAGCGAAGAAAGAAAATTGAACAAATATAAAGAAATTATGTCTGGTTCTAAAGAAGAAAACATAGGTCCTAATATACACGTAGACCACATGGCCCAATTACTGACACCGTATGTTTTTCTCTGCCAAATATGCAGCCCGTAAGTATTCTCGGTCTATAAACTAATTAGTTATTCATAAATTGTCAGAAAAATTTGAATAGATGGAAATTCTCTTTCTGATGAAGTATTCTACTTAGTCTATCATAAATACTGCTATAAAAAGTCCCTCTTGCATTCCACCTTTCAAGCAAGACTAAATCAGAATATGAAAATCATGATCAATTTCTTTTACTTCACATAAAATACATCCCATGTCCATGTAAATTCAGCCACTGTCACAGATACTGACTTCAGATTTATGAAATAGTACCAAATGTGAGCAAAAGAGAAACATTTTTCACACATTTTTATCACTTCATCTACCGAATGTATTTCTTTTCTTCTCCGCTGTTTCCGGAGGGTTCAATGGCAGGCGGTAGTTTGTAGTTCATGTATTTTACACAAGTTTGCGTATGTACTTTTTGATCTTTTGAAATTTCTAAGCAGTGCAAAAAGCTCAAGAAACCTCTGGGAATAGGCTTGCCATAAATTTTGCTTTGCCTTGTCGTTATTCTCCTACACGACAATACTGATAAGGCACCTTGTTCGACCACTGATCAATTGTTACGTCCGATCAAGTGAGTTATTGAGTTTCCCATAAAATTTATTCTTAAAAATCTTCTACTGATGTGACAATAAAGGGGTGTCAACGATTTTATAGGGAAAACAAATTCATAGTTACTTTGCAGTGTTCCATAAAATTGCAGACTTACAACAATTGTTCAAAATTTTTGATGACAGCTTATTCAGTTAGTTCTAAAATATGTTACCTCCTAAGGTACCTAAGGTACCAGTAAATTGCTTTTTCTTCGATCATTTTCGTTAATGAAACCATTTCTGGTTTCCGAAAAATAGAAACACTTGATCAAATCTTTTGTTTGACCAAACAGTGAATAAGAATTTAGCATAATTTACAACCAACACTGAACATGAAGTGCATCCAAATATCAATTGAAACTATTATCGAAAGGTGCTATTTCCTTAAGCAGGAAATATATAATAAAGCTAGGATTGTTTTTTATTGACAATAGATTATTTTGGGGCAAACATTGCTGGTTTATTAAAGTATTCATTAGTATGAGAGTCCTTACCATGCAACTGAAATAGAAAAATAACAAAACTTTGACAAACACGATAGGTGGCACCTCGCCTGATGCTAACATATTACCTAACCAATTTTCCAATGTCACGTACGAACGGATGCCAGAGCTCTTCGAGATGCTCATCCAGTGGGATTATTGATGGCAACAGAAAAGACATAGTTAGACAGGAATTTCATGTGTTGTCATAAAACAGTAAAGATGCAACGAGATATTTACGTGTTTTTAATTTTTGTTTCCTTTTATCGAATACAATATAATAATACAATGTTCAGGAAGGGGAAAGCGGCCTATCGAAGGACCGCCATACAACATAAAATGAGAAAAGACTGTGGGATTCGAACATGCGTCCTCCGGATGATATTACTACCAAGTCACCTACGCACATTATTTTATTTTCCGTTTATTGCAAATTTTGCAAATTTATTTTTTTAAGTAACCAATATTAAATGCTAATAACAAAAAGTGCGGTTTAGGAGGGAAGGGTTTTTAATAAATTGATGGACTTACTGCAAATAGAATGAACCGGTTTCGAAGGATTGCACCGTATAATCCCACAAAACATATAGATATGATGAAAATGCCAATCCAAAAAAGAACTCTTCCAATAGGAGCTGTGTTTGTATAAGCAAATAAGAGAGAACTCTTGATTGGTGCACAAAAGCAACTCTCACATATACTTATTAAAATATCCCCAGTTAAATAATACGCAATTTAACTCAGTAACATGCGGGGAAGAATTTGAAAACGAATGACTTATCTTACAGCAGTCTTAAATGTAAGGACCATAGCTCCCAATGGACACTTCGTTGATTAGGCAACGTCTGTCATTCTTCACTAAAATCGTGTAACGCACTGTGCGCTTTTTTTACCTTTTTTAAAATTATCAGTATTATATATTCATAATCTTTGGAGTCACACATCAGGTTTAAAAGGTTAATAATTCAACGTAATAATCGCTCGTTTAGCTTAGGCATTAAGGGGTTGGCAAGGCATGCATCAAAGAATACACAATGTCCGCTCATGTTCGGTTCGTCCAACGAGCATGTAGCTTCCGGAGAGATGAGCCCAAAAGTCAAGGACAAGTTAAGACATTTCTGGACCCCATTGTGTTTCCTAGTAAATTCAGTGGATATAAAACAATAATGATCTTTAACAAATATGAAATATGATGGAATGTTGGCTCCTGTTTTTTAGGGTGGGTTGGCGGGTGAATGTTTGATAATTCGACGGCTTAACATAAAGCAATAATGATTTACGCTTTGAGTGTTCCGGTTACAGTGGAGTTGAAGTGATCTCATAATAAGGGAATTCAAATCTGATTAATCCATACATGATGCAAAATATACTAATAAACGTGAATCTCAGATTTTATTTGCTCTTAAAATGTGTGTACGTCTAGCATAACTATGAAATGATATCAATACGGAGCTATTATATATAAGTACTAAATAATGCTCTATTCTCTTTAAAGTCTTATCTCATGTGTTTAGTCACAACATGTTTTGCTAATTGCGAAAGCTTTATCACAATGAAGAAAGTGGCTGATATCTTATTTACCTTTTCCCGAGGATAGCTCTAGCTGTTTCTGTGAATTGATTTTGAATTGGTTTGAATTCTCATCTCACTCACAGTTACCTGCGAGTAGTGTAGTAGGATAATTGTTGCTGATTGACTGGAACTGACCATCCTTCAGACTTCACTCTCACGTAGATACCTCTGCTCTTCCAATCAGTCTTACTCTCGAAGCACTTAACTCAAAGTTCACCCTTATCAGAGCTCATTAGCAGTGTATATCCACCGTTCCGTCCAAGGTTTGAGCTCCGGACCCATCGTATCGTACCGACCAGCCCATGCTAGGGCTGAACAGAATTATCCATTCATGTTTGAGTTCAAATCCGGGACGGGACGGTGGATATGCACTACTAATGAACTCTAATAGGAGTGAAACACGAATCAAATGCTTCCAAATGGATTGGAAGAGCTGAGGTATGTGTGTGAGAGTGAAGTCTGAAGGATAGTCTGTTCCAACCTATGGTTTTACTTTAGTTTTTGTTGTTTGGATGCTACTACCCTCAATAAACTGGATGTGAATATTTTTTCCTATTTCATACTTCTTAGTAAAAGCTATTTTGAGCTAATACATTCCAAGATAAAAACATATTAGCCGAGGGTAAAAAAGCGGGTTACAAGTATAACAATGCCAGGGAAGAAAATTGCTGGAGACGCACAAATGAGTAATAACACCGACAAAACCGGACATTTTCTGTCAGGGTGACTTTAATTAGTCATTCATATAACACTACATATAACTATCGTAATGTCAAATCATTCTTGCTCTTCACTTTCTTCGAGGAAGTCTCTACCTTATCCATCTTATACATTCCTTTATTTGGTACCACCATTCAGTTTGAAAGTAAACTCCGAAATCCCCCCACATACATTTGTGTTGTGATATTGATAACGATGACGATGATTTATTCATGTCAAGATGAAGTTTACCTGCCGTTTAGAAGATCATCTGCTAAAAGATGGAACCACTGTCTTTTCGTAGTTAATAAAAGTGTTTCTCAATTCCTTGTTTATCGTCCGAATACCGAAGATTTCGTCTTACTCTGCTTAAAGAAGCATTGTTCACTACGCAGTCAAANCTCATTTACAAAGTAGCTTCAGTTAAACAACCTTGAATGATTAACTTCTCTGTGATGAAATATGATTTTTATTGCAGTTTGTAATTTTATTATCAATGGCGCTCACCTGTGTACTCAAGCAAGGCATCCATTAAAATTTTCCTGACCCGAAAGTCATTATCCAGACTGGTAAACTTGAAGAAATTTTCCAAGGCTTCGGAAAGGTAGCTGTCTATCATCGACTCACTCCAAATAAGGAGACAACCAGCAGTTAATATGATGACACCACATCCCTGGGAAANNNNGGGAAAGCAATATTTATAAAAATAATTTATTTGAATAACTAAGAGAGAACCTTGAGAAATAAAAACCTCGACAATTTCCGAAGCATTTAAAATTCTACTACGATGTGCCAAAACATAATGTACCAATGTAATCAAATAGTGAAATCAGTTGTGTGCCCAAAATTCTGGGGACGATACGTATTTCAGTTTGAACCTGTCGAAGTAAAATAAATGAACATAGTATTGTTCTCCCGAATCACTAACAAGACGTTAGTATCATCAGAACTTAACAACCTTAAAACTGATATGATACATAACTTCAAGAAAAACATTTAAAATTATGGTTAAACACCGCATATTGGTTTTCAAATACTTTTTGAATGAACTTTTTCCCGCCGTTTTCATATAACTGCGTTCCTAAATGTTTGCTTTTCATCAGAATGCGACTGAACGGAAATGTCCGCTAATCACAAATACTAAAATTTATCAAAGGCCATGTCTCCAAATGATGCTTTTCGCTCCGACGCTGAGCCGACGCTGATGGAAGTACCAAATCTTCTGATATTTTCCGCTGACCTTCGATATGGTCTGCATTCAGGTAAATCGATGACAATTAGCCTTCCCACTTTGGTGGAGCAATCGCACCCTCGTGAGCTTGAAAAGTAACTGCTCAGCCCAAGGAAAATCTATCAGTTTTCCCATCACAGAAGGTGAAAATGAACAAAGATACAAATATCTTTTTTACCATACTAGAAAAATTCCAATAAAAAAGAACATTATACTTCGGAGGACAAACCGAGTGAACATAAGCGCTAACGCAAGTTTAGTTTTCGAATCAAAACGTTTGTGAAAAGCAATTGAAGCGTGTAAAACATACACGCTGCTAGTTTTCTCCCTCAGCTACAGCGGTGTTTTCTAATGGTAGCACATCGTTTCAAAGCAATGCCATGGAACTTACGATTAAAACCAGTGCAATCGCAATGACAATGACCCGACATGGTAGATTCGCACATGGCCCTGAAATAAGGGAGACAATTAGGGTTAACTGCGTCTCGAATTGAAAGTATGTTTGACTTAATGGAAATACACTGATGACAAGCTTTTTACTTTTATACTGCACAAAAACGACAGATCTTCGTTCCTAGGCCTTTGGTAAAAGGGAAAAGATTTATCCTATACTTATCATAACAGTAAAAATGATTGATAAACACTTTAGGATAAATGTGCTTAGAATGTTTCCCCAATAATTGGTTCACCATTTTCTGTAAACACCTAGGAAAAAGTTATAAACTTATACGAATTATTAGACAGTCTTCTATGCACCACACAATAGTTCATTACTAAATCATACAAATATATAAAGGGTGAGAGGAAGAAAAGAGCGAGAGAAAAAATCGTTGAATTCCATCCCGCAGGAACAATATCTTATTGAAAGCTATCATAGAATACAGCTGGGACATTACCGGTGATTAAACAAAGCATTTCCCAGTCTATTTGATTGTAATAATAAATATGTCCCACGAAATCAGCGTTATTTTAAAGATTTCGTTACATACTGCTTTACGTAGTCTAGTTCGTGATTATTAGGTTTTTGCGAAACTGCAAACCCTAGTTTTGCGTCAGAAATTAACGTGTGGAAGTCAGAAATATTGTTTTGCGCAATGTATCCATGGCCATTTTGTTGCGTCTTTACTCGTGCGGTTAAGGGATTTTTGTTATCAGTGAAATATCAACCGTAAAATGCAGGCAAGATAGCTAGTTATAACACCCAGTTTCTTTTCGTTCGGCAGCTTAATATATACTTACTTGCAGCGGTTTTGGTTACTGCCTTTTGGCTGCCAATTACAGTGACAAACAAAACATTCCAACATGAAAACGAAAGAGAGCAGAGGCCAATCACCAAGACAAAGCTAAAGTGCAAACTCTTCCTACTTTTTACAAAGATCAGGTTTGAGAGCGTAAATTGCCGGATCCTTGGCGAACTTCAACAAATGTGCTTGTGCTGTAAATGACCTGAAATGCGTGATCTGGGGTGGCACAATGTTTCTGTTCAAAAAGCTGTTGCGTAAGGGAAGATCTGAGTCTCTTCTATCCAGTCAAATCATATATAAACGGGTGATGTTTAGAACGTGAAACCCTTAGATACGAACTGAACCAAAATTATAATTACAATCATTTCGATTCCTTTCTTATTGTTCTATGATGAGTGAATAGACCGGATAATAGTCCTTTTTGCGGAAAGAGCTGGATATAATGACGAGAATCGTACGGTATTTTACACTCAGGCAAAGGTCACATGAAAAACACTAACGGTCGAAAACAAACTAGCTTTCATAGTACACGAACTGCGTACAAAAGTCAACGCCTTGGTTTTGCAGTTCCGATTATTCTATTAGTGGAAAATCGGTACAAATTTTGTCTACTGTAACAACAACTGGGAACCAAGAAGAATGTCATTTAGTTCGTAGTTATTTTTGAGGGAAAATAGGTTTTGATTTTAAAATGCATCTTGGCAGTTCGTACACTGTTTAACAGTTTACATGATACGAACATGATCGCCAGCAGTGATAAAACCGAAATTTTATGCACTCAGGTTATTATTCACCGTATTACTCCTCAAATTTTTCGATGGTTGAAATAAAATGAAATACACCGAAGGACTTTTCCGACGTAACCATCAAATTATTTTCTTATTGTTGAGTTTGCATCTTTATTTATTCAGTTTTTGTAACCGATGTGCACAAGACTGAACCCCTAACTTGAACTTGATTTTCTGTTTCACAAGCTAAGGAAAACGAAATAAAGATATTGAATTGAATCAATCAAAAACAGCCGAAATAATACCACCCTTTTCTATTTTTACTTCTCTGTAGACAATATATAAATATTTATCACCAGCCTGCGAGCAAGCTTGCTGCCAACGTAACAAGAAGAATAACAGAACATGAGGGGTAAGGATAAAAAAAGAGTAAAAGGGGTTTAGATAGTTAAGGAAGAATAAGAGAGAATAACAATTTCTGTGTTCTTCACCGTAAACATTTTATATATTTTATGTTATAGGCTATTGTATTTTGTGGGACATGGGATTTCAACAAGTAGACCAAACAGCATTTGCGCCGCTGACTTATATTCTGGGTGATATCTCTCAGCGTATCTAACCAACAACAATCTTCCTCCCTTGGGTCCCAAAATGCGAAACACACGTGTTCATTTTCAACTTTTTGGAGAATGCGCCGGAATATACTACTGGAATACTACTAATAACGTAGCCCCACAAGGATTTGCACTTCCAAGTTCCCCGCAGGCTTCAAAATCGTTTGCGCTTTCGACCAAGATCGGTGTCATTTTCCATAATAATGGGTCAAGTGTTTTTTAGGTTGAGTTTACCTTGGTTAGTATTTCTCATCTTTAACGCCTCACTTTGTAGACCTTTCCAATATCCTCTTGTCGCCTTTATGCAATCCGTGATTGTCTAGATTATTTTGGAACGATTTTGCATGAAAACGTTAAACTATGTTAGTTAACAACTTAGATAAATATAACAATCGTGGTTCCCATCACCTCGATAGAACGTAATAACCAAGCCAAATAGGTTTGAACACCATTCACTAAGCAGCGAATGATAGTTCTGCGGGAATCACACTCTCCGCCCAAGATCCTGGTCTATGAAGCTGGAACTCTTTGTGTAGTCAGTAGGGTAAACTCATTGGAATTTTTATCAACAGACATGTACACGAAAGCGTGTCTGATGGGAGAATAAATAGTATTATTGTTAGCAGACCAGACAGTCTAGATTCAAATCATGAAACAGGAGAAAAAGGTGAGATTTATGTTGACGTGACACCATGTAGAATAAAATGTTAATTTCCAACATATTCCTGTAACATCGGCAAATGACGCGGAAAAATGGCACTCGTTTGCGACATGAGCGTCAAAATACCATTGTTACCCGATGATTGAAATGTCGGATAAGTACACCTATACCAACATATATATATATATATATATATATATATATATATATATAGAAGTTGAGAAAATTATCATTGATAAACTTTTTCGCAAGCTATAAAAAGGTATTGTGAATATAAGTACGCTCCAACTTTCCTTATATATATAAATATATACTATATATTTAATACCGAAATCAAAGTGAGACCGAATTTCAAATCTTTATTTTTCATCAAAACTTACGTAAATAAATCGGTTCCAGCATTTACCAAGAACTTTGCAACGAACCTTGCGTGCAATTTCAGAGCAATTGTATGATATAAACCAACTTACATTTTTCGACAAGGCTTGTTGTGCTATGGTTATATTACATAACTTGTAAGTTTTAGAATATCAAGAGAGATTAGTGCGAAAAAATTGTCAGATTGTGGAAAAGTTTGCCATAACTTTGTCTTCATAAGGGGTGATATTATGAGCACAACATGACCGGGATGAGCGTGATACAATTATCGAAATATGGAAACTTTTTTCCTCAAGCATAACTAGTGGTTAATCCTTCAGTGTTTGTACTCGTGCAATATTAAGTAATAAATTGCAGAATTCATGGTAGTCCGTGTCCACTGATGAAGATTATTAGGCTTGAAAACTACAAAACTATACCAAATCATTTTATTATTTTAACTGGTCAGGTAGACATTAACCTGACTAACATAAAAAGACATGAATTGTGTATAAAGTTGTTTACAAACATCAATTCACAAACCGATATTGTAAAAATCCAAAGGTCAATTCAGAGAACACAAAAGATGATGGTAATAAGCTGTTGTTTGCCTCCTGCTCTATTACGCAGATAAGAACACATAACGAGTGTGTAAGTCGTGGATCTTTAAAATAATAAAACTAATATTTTCATTCTCAACTGAATATAATGCAGTTTATTTTCTTCTGTTTAATGGTGAAGAAGAAAGCGAAGAACAGAGAAAAATAGTTATTTTCTATTAGAAATAATACCAATGAATGTAACCCTTTTTACTTGATGAAATATTTAATATTTAATATTTAATATTTATTTAATTTTTCACCAGATTGGTGGATATCGTATTGCAAGCTGTTTCTTGAAAAAAACGCTTGTAAAGTGTTTAGTTCGTAGCTTTTTGTGTTTATAACGTTTATCTATTTATGTTAGATATATATAAGCAAGTAATGTTAGACATAAAATGTAACACAGCCATAAGAATTTTTTTTTGATGAACGGTAGCGAGGATAGACTTTTGCAATGGATAGTTAGTTGCCGTTATAAAGGTCTCATTAGCTAATCACCTCTGAGAATACAAGAGTTAATAACATGAATCAAATGAGCCTGTTTGAAAGAGTTCAACGGTTCTGGGTCCTACTATGCGCTGCGTTACATAGCATCTGCTAAATTGAGCTCCTGAAGATCACAGAATTTTTACTTGAGTCATGCGGAGGTGATTACGGTGATATTATCTACACCCTGAGAATTTTTCGCAGTAATATAGAAACTCAACTTAATGCCTAGTTCTCTATTTGTCGAGAGCTGAAATTGTTGACGCTACCTTAGACTGGATTACTTCTGACGTATAAATTGTTGTGCAGGGTAAACAACTTATACAATGCTCTTAGGAGCGAAACCCACACCGAACATCATCAACAGTGTCTGATGCCTGTTGGAAACTGAATGGGCTAATCCAAGCATTCTTCATCTAAATGAAAAATCGTTCAGAAGGAATCTCAACAGCTTTCCTCGAGCAATGTGGCACGCAGGTTCAGTATGAGTGCATAACCTGCGCTGATGGTGACGAGGCTCACATGGAAGGTTACTCTTTTGTTCTTTTCAAAATCATTGAACCTCATTCCTTTAATAGGATATTTACGGTACACGAGCAAAACCCAGGGATTACTTGTGCAGCATGAACTTTTACTGAGTGAAATAAAGTCGCATTTGTATCCGGCAACGGAACTGAACCAATAATAGAGCAACAAAAGTATTACCTTCGCGGCCGATAACTGTCAACGATGACGTTGTGAGCCAAAAGATTCAATGTTTACCACGCACAATATTTAGGTTGTTATAGAAGACACTGTTTGCACTAACACGTGTCCGAACAATGCCATTCTGGCTCACGACAGTCCGTCAATTATTAAAAGACGGATGGCGATAGTGTCTGGTTATTTACATTTTTATCTTACATTAATTTATAAATACTGTCTTCAACCTACACCTACATTCTCTAATGCTTAGCTATGCAAAACAGCTTGAGTTTGGTAACCACCAATGACGTGCAATACAAAAACCTTCTACTACCTCGTGCTGGAGACTGGTTGTTTTATTCAATTCATCTTACTTGGAGACATGAAAGGTTGGGGTTTTCATGCTACTGAAACATTTTTCTTTTTAATTACATATTTGTCGTCATCCAGTTTCTCGTTGATCACGTCGTTACCATAGGCCCTATTAGTTGGCTAGACTATGGAAAATAAGCAAAATAGATAAGAACATACTCCTTTTAAGAATGATTTTGAAGGGTTTACTACCTTCACCAAATGCAATTCTTTGTGCTGCATAGATAAGCGTGATCGCTGGTAGGTGGATTTCATTGAATATATTGATCACAGGTATCTATTTGAAGGTATGTAACCCACAAAATATGCTACTGGAAACATCAGCACTAACTTAGATAGATGCTACAGTTAAAACGGATATATGTTCTGAAAAGCATAGGGTTATATATATGAACACTTTAATTCGTATGAAAAAGGCAGATTTCAACAATGGTGATAACTAGTCCTGTAGAGTGCCTCGACGGTGTGATTTAGAGATACCATTACCTCCGACAGAGTTTGTCGCTGTTAGGAACTCCTCTCCAAAGCTTGAGTAGAAATTATTAGCAACATGAGGGAACGCAAAGTACAGCAACTCTTAGTTGATGAATGTTGCCTCAATAGGTGTCCAACCATCTGTTTTCGTTCACCTACGTTTTCTAACTTAAAAATCAATCTTATAAAGTTTTCCAGTCCAATGAATACATTCCATTCTGTTGTGTCGTAAAATTTACAACAGAAATCACCAAAGAGCCGTTTGCAAATACTTTGCAGCTGAAAATGATAAATAAATGTTAATATATCGTGACTGAATTCTATAGCGTTGCAGAAACGTTTTTTGTAAGAATTCAGGTTTTAAAAAGTGAACTGCAAAACGTGTTTATGCTTTCTGTGCAGCTGTATGAGCAAAGGTGATTCCTCAGCTATAATACCCATGAATAATCCAGTTATAACCATAAGCAAGTACAGACCGCGTAGGGGTAAATTGAAAGATAAACAGGTTCAAAATGATATGGAGAGGATTCTCACAATTTTGTGATAGAAATATTGCCGAAACTGTACTTCAATAAAAACGGGTAGGCAATCCGCAGGCAATTGCACCCGGGTAGTCTTGATAACAATATTCGTGGGATCGACGCTGATTAACATCAAACGGTGGGGCGGCAATGAGAAGCTAGCATAAACCAATAGTAAAACATGCCAGCTAATAACTGGAAAGTTATATATGATCTTTGAAATATATAACCGTAAACAGCCCCGAAATCTTTTTCATTGAGAAGCGGGCTCCCATAGGCAGCTCCAATTATTGCTCTATTTGTTTGCACCCTAAGATTTAAAGTAAATCTTTTCATCACCATATGAACCGTTCCACATCGAGAACCATCCGAAGGAGAAATCGTACTCCTGAAAACTTATCCAAACTTAGAAGTATGGTTTCATCTATCGACTTCATTGTATTTTCCAATGCAGACAACTCTTCCAATTGTGAGCATCTTACATCTTATCTTAATTTCTGCTGTGATCTGTGTTGCCCAGTTGAAACCTTATGTATTCGAAGTGACATATTATCTTCGCCTCTTCTAAAACGGCTTCGTCGTGATAAAGAAAAGGCTTACAGGACTGAAAGGCGCAGTGCTGTCGAACATCTATCATTAATGATCAAAATAGAAATACAGCGCCTAAATCGGACATGTATCGAAACTCTAATGAGAAACCAGAGCTGCCGCGATATGTGGTCTGCTTTGAAGCAGCTCTGTGGATCACGCAACAGATCTTTTCCGGATGTTAAAGAGTTAAACCGTCAATTCGCAAATGCTACTGTACGGAACTCAACACCATCTTTATCTAAATCTACTGGGGAGAACCAATCTGTCACACCTGTGGAAGTCCTGAATGTACTTGAGTCCCTTAAATCTTACAAGGCACATAGCCTTGATTTGTTGTCCCCCCTCCTACTGAAAGAGTGTGCTGAACAACTTTCTTCACTTGTTTCTGAGTTGTTCAATTTGTGTATGTCATCGGGTAGCATCCCTGATTGTTGGATAGCTGCTCGGATAACCCCAATTCCCCCAAAAAGGATCTTCCAAATATCGACCGATTGCCTGCACATTAGTATTATTGAAAGTTTTTGAAAGAGTCCTTCTTAACCGGCTGACCCTTTTATCTGTCAATCATGACCCTTTTCAGTTTACTTACAAACATTCGCTTTCCACTCTTGATGCTGTTGCTCACGTTGTTCATTCCTTTTCATAGTTATTGGATAAAGCGGCTGGCATCGTCCGTTTAACTTTTCTTGATTATGCAAATGCTTTCGAATCACTTGACCGCGACATTCTCATTTAATGTCTTTCGGACTGTGGTCTGGCACCTAATTTACTGAATGTACTAATTAATTACTTCACTCATCGGACGCGACACACTTTTGTAACAGTAAATCGTCCTCCCTGCTAGAAGTTAACTCTGGAGTTTTTCAGGGTGCAATTTTATCTCCAATTCTTTTTTCACTGTATATTAAACACCTTCCCATCCCTCCCAACTTTATCGCCTGCAGGTGTGCTGATGACGTGGTGGTCGGCTGTCCCTCAACTGTTTCTGATTGTTTCTCTCAACTTCAAGTTTGTCTTCATAACATTTTTAGTTGGTCGACTCCCCGATCTTTAATGTTAAATGTAGATAAATGTGTGGATGTTTCTTTTAGCCTTAAAACAGGCATTCCTTATCAAACCCTTTTGAATAATCAGCTTGAACTTTCTGTTAATGGTAATACCATCCCCAAAGCTAACTCTGTGAAATATCTTAGAGTTACTTTGTCACACAATTTTTTCTTGGTCCAAACATGTTGAAATCATTTGTATTCGGGTTCGTAAGCTATCATTCTACGCCTTTAGGCTTAAAAGGCTCGGCTTTCCCTCAAATTTCATTCTTAAATTTGTGACTGCCTGCATTCTTCCACATTGGTTGTACTGTTCCCCCGTATATTTTCCTGGTTTGAAGGAAAAAGACTTTATTCTCTTTTCCAGATCTCTTAAACTTCTCGTTGCAGCGGCATTTCAAAGACCGTTTTGGTTGACTTCGTTGTGAGCAAGCATTTTGACTCATGCGATCGATTTATTAGCCATATCCTGTCCAACGAAGAACACTGCCTTCACTCCCATCTCAATAAATCGGTCTCTCATCCGAGTACCCATTCCCAATTTCGGATTCTTTATGCACGCACCACCACACATAAAAACAGCATGATCCCTTATTTTGCTCGCATTTTGATCAACCGAGCAAATAATTTTGCTGACTTGAACGATCATCTCTCGCATTAGGATTTTACTTAAACTCGTCTGTTTGTAATTTATTAAATGTATATTTCTTCTTTTTCCAATACTCAACGTCTTTTTACCTACTGTAACCTGTCAAAAATGCTGAAAATTCACCCTTTCGGGTGCATAAAGCTTTAATTGACTTGACTTGACAGCATCTCTTCTGCGGAAGGATTATCTAAACAAGAATACGCGTTCGATAATAGAAAAACTACAAAGGACAATATATAGAACGAGACCGAGAGGCATCCATGAACGTTTTGACATCACCTGTTTTTTTTACTATACTTTACTGGTAAAATATGTTGACCAGTTCGCCTTTTTCCAAGTAAAAACATGTTGAATTCACTCTTATGAACTATAGGTTTATATCTTACTGTGTATTTCTATTGCAGAAGATGACAAGGAGAACAAACATTTGGAAGACGATGACGCCAATGAAGTGTACTCCATTAGTGAATAAATTATACTGGTTTGTTTTTTATCCATATACGACCAGTTGGCGTTCTGTCCTGTGACATTTATAAATGTTACATTTTTAAGTTCTTATCTCAATTATTTTGAGTGATTAGGATGAAGAATAAAAGGACCGGTTTCGAGAAAATCTTGTGTTGTAATGTGGGTTTTCTGGCCTATCATATCTGGAAGCTTGAGGCGCATGTGTTTGTTACGGAGTTAAATACGAGTATTTAGAATAAAAAAACGAAGACAGTGTTCCGAAAGCAGTGTGATAAAAACAAAGTCATGGGCTTGATTTTGAATAGGTAATAGGCTGACCTTATCAGAGGCACTAAACGAGCGTCGCTTGAGCACACCATAACATTCTCAACAGGACGCTACCCTCTATACTCGGCGGCTGTGACGTTCGGTAGGCACTCAGATGTCACCTAGCAGTTTGCTCGTGCTTATTGGGACCGTTGGTAACATAAGAGAGCTGTATTTTGCACAACGGCCAATCTCACAATTCGCGTTTTGCTATTGTGGCTAGAACGATATGTGGAGGTTTGATTTTTCTCTAGCTAAACTTATATTATGTCTATGTTCTAGTTCTCCTGATAATAATTGCGGTACAAAGCTGGATCACTCTTTTGTTTTAATCGCAAATAAATGTTTATGAGACCGTGATGTGTTTTTCTTGCTGTTTTTTCTTGTGGACAATTACCTTGTGACTGCCAAAATGCCTAGAGATACAAGCAAGCAGCAGTGTCGGATCGTTTGAATGTTACTTTGGACCTTTTTCCATAAGGCGAGTTACTCATACAATTGTCGATGCAAGAAAGTAACTTGGATAAAAGTAAAAGCGATTGAACAATATAATGTGTTTTGATAAGATATATTTAATCTGGATATAAAAGTTAAGATATTTATTTCCATAGCAATGGTAATTTTTCAATGGAAATGGTTATTTATTTATAAATAAATAACTATGATTATTTAGATAATTATGTCTTGTCTTATCCTGTCTAGTCATTGAAGTATAGACATCAATACTACGCTTTTTGAAGAAAATATATTCACATCAAAATTTTGATGTATGCTTTCAAACATATATAGATAAATCTATATATTCTTTATATTTATTTAGAGAACTAGATAGTTACTATGGTAACTACCCAGGCAGCACGGGTGTACACTCGAGAGTCGTCGTTGAGTCACCAGGGAGCAGGTCATCGAAATAGAGACTTTTATGAATCAACTATTCCAAAATCGGATTTCATGTGTAAAATTACTTGAAAAATCTTAATTTTTTCAGTTTCTCTATGCGTATCGCAGAGAAAAAAGTTAATTTTATGAAAAATTATACTTTTTAATATGCTATTTTACATCAGTTCCAAAGTTGAATCCGAAAATATTGTATTTTCAGTTTTAGTTTCAGTTTGAACAACCATTAACCACGCATATTCGAGCGTCGGTTTTGGTTGCTGTCTTTTGGCCGCCCATTTGGATGAAGAATAGGAGAAAAAAGGAAAAGTGAAGGTGGAGTCAAAAAGAAAATGGAGAAGTTCGCTCACTCCCAGATATTTAAATTTGGAAAGAATGATCATTTATGAAGTTCATTATGCTGTACTGCGGCAACGGAAGAACAATAGGTATTAACTGGTAGATGTTAGTGAACAGCTTATTGAAGAACAATTTTCGGTTTAAAAGGTAAGTTTGTGCGTTAAAGCGAATGTCGTAGTATACACAGCGGTAGCTTTTTGGAATGATTCATCATTGAATTATTGTAAGCACAAGTAGGATTAAGTGAATTGCACATCTGATAACTTTCGCATAGGCAGCGAAGTACCCATACGAAAACACGATAATTCCAAGCGAATTATTATTAGTTACTTTTATTCAGATGCTAAGTGCTTGACTCGCCGTAAGCTGACAATTGAAATATGGTTACAATTTTTTATTTAACCCGAAAGTCACCAAGCTTGTTCAAAAGGGTACGCAACGGTGACTGTCGTGCTACTTGGGTATCTAGTTTCCAAGTCAGCACGAGTATTCACCTGAAAGTCCCCTGACCGTACCGCTGGGATCCCAGCAGGGACTAGAGTCCCCAACGAGTATCCCTTTTTTGAAACAAATTATTGAATTATTGTTACATACAAGTTCCCATAGATTAATTACACAAGTATAGTAATATTAATGAAATTCAATACATACATACATCTACTTGTAGGAAAAGATACGAAAATATCAAGTATTTAAAAATACTTTTCGATGAATTCATCGAAAAAATCGCTTCTTAGAAATTGCATTTATCAGGGATTTTTATTAATACTAGCACCACAACTCGACTTCTTTTTTTGAGTCAATTTAATTCTTGCTACAATTGGGAAACTGCTATAAGCCTCAATAATCATTGACAACCGGGAGTCCCCTAGAGTTGCACTTAGGGGACGGCCGAGTGTCACCAAGTGCCGTATGGGCTTCAAAATAAATGGAAAACTTTGAGTGAATCCCAATACTATCACAGTATAGCATGTACATCTCGTGCACTAAAATTCAATGAAGGAAACAAATATGTGAATTAATTATTATAGTAATTAACATAATAATTGAATATGTAAACATATTCGATTGCCGAATTCAAACGACGAGTGCCAACGATGTTCATCATTGAAAATGATTACCTCTGAATGAGCTTGTCAGCATTACATCGTCTGGTACCTCCATTGTTCAATATTATGGCCTTATTGATAAACTGTTCTCCTATGCTATCACCACAGAAACGCATACGTTTTTTGAAAAAGCGCCTTTTCAGGTCAGATCAGGTCAGGTTGCACAGGACTGATAGTGGCCACAGGCCAACCACGCGTCCAGAATTCCTTCGGTGGTATGCTAGCGAGTGTGCGTCCACTTCTGCGATTGGTCAGTTTCTCCTTCTATCTGCAGCAGAGAGAAAGAGAAACTTTACTTCTCGCCGCGTCGGCGAGAGACCTTTATTGTGAAGCGTTTCATATTTCACAAAAACAATTTACACACCTAACATTCTATGTCAGGAAAAACCTCCAACCATCTGGCGTCCAGAGCTCTTTTAAAAGCCTGGA
>UZAN01041256.1:27277-61190 GCA_900618425.1 Echinostoma caproni | reverse complement strand
TACCTTTTGTTTTGATCATTTTTATTTCATTCTGCGCGACGAACAATGTATATTTTTAACTGAAATGTAAGCATATATGATTACAAAAGTTACAAATACAATACAATCGCTTGCTTCTGTTCGCACTATTGCCGAATCCCTTTCCCTATTACCAACACAATACCCCCTTGACTGGGTGCCTCTGATTGGTCGGTTTGCTCGGTTTAAATATTTTTTCCCCTTGGCGTTCATCAATCTATCGTCTGAAGTTCCCTAGCGAGTGGTCTGACCAGGTATCCCGTACCATTTCGATTTACCCTGCCTGGTTTCTGAGCCGGATTGCTCATAACGTGAGGTATATTGTACATATTGCCTGTTTACCCGTATCTAGTACACGTTGATTACCGAATTCGTGTTCTATTTGCTTAGATTTGGGGGTTAGTTTTCCGCGCGTCACTCTATCACACTACGTCAACCCGGTACACTCGGTTTACTCCTTCTTGTGCATCCAATATCAGTTTGTATGAGACATCGGTCTCCAATAGTAACCATTTATTATCTGTGACATAGTCACTGTTTGGTATAACTCGTTTATAATTATTCACTCGGCCATAATCCTTTAAACACCACATACACACGCACACTGATTGTCATACTTATGTCGACGTGTTTTACATGGTTCATCCTTTTCAATTATTTTTCGTTCATCACTCCGGTGTTGGCTTAGCACAAAAATCACAGATGTTAGCCACTCGATGAACCAACAAAAAATTATTTCACTCTCAACTCGTACCCTCACCAAAAATAAAAATAATTTGAATACATTTGGGTAAGTGTATTCTGCGCGTCATTTTCAGCAAAAAAACAAAAGCACTATTGCACTTTCCTTGAGTACTGAAGTGAAAACGGTGACGTTTACTCGCATGCAGCACTCTTGCACTTATAGAAGCAATTCAAATGTTGGGGTTTCGTCTGTTTGCGGGCTGCATTTCAGTTGTTCACAAACAACCGGAACATAACTGAACACTACTCACACGGGTTTCCTGGGACCGCAAAAGAACCGCTGGTCAAGTTCAATATAAAACTGATGAGTAATAATTGTTTTCTGTTGTTTGTGGTGGTTCGAATGAAATGATGTTTCTTTTGGCTGCAGGAATATTCAAACCGTTTTCCTGCTTGTCCAACCTGAAATGATTCATCTTCGGTGAGTAGGAACATTTGGATAACCAGTACAACCGAGTGGTAGAAAAAAGTATTGTGTTAAAATCCCACTTTTACTTGCTCTTATATCACACGACTGGTAGCGTGCAATTCGTAACACGATAAGCTACATTAAGTGATCGAAATGAATAATGTCTTTTGTTGTTATTGTTTTCGTTTATTCGTGTGTAAACGGCGTCTTCGACTTGCACAGTTGTCTACCAATCGATAATCGTGTTGTGCCTGACTTGAATTTGTTCAAACCATAATTGTATCATGCTATGCGGGGTCTATACAAAACAGATCATTGTTTCATGGTTTTGAATGGCAATGACAGGTCAAGGACAGGTTGCCACTAGATTTCGTCAACAATCGTTCAGTAAGTTGAAAAACAGGTTGCAGAAGCCAACCGCTTGGGAACATCACGATTGTCTTTATTTTCCTGTGTTGATGGTATTTTTATTTACAAGCCTTTTTAATCGATTTGGCTCGTTAGAAATGCCCATAGCACGCACACCCATAAAATTGACAAACCTTATCACCTTTCACCCCCTGTTTGCTCCGAGGTGAAAATCATTGCAAATCAGATCAGATCATGAATATCTCGTGATTCATAACAACAACAATACCAATTTAGAAAAAAATTGAAAAGGAAAATAAATCAAAATAATTGAAACTTTATTATTATTCAGACTCACGTGGAATAAGTTTGATTTTGTAAACAAATTCATTGATGTAAATACGCACGGTCAGCTTTTTAATCTGATTTGTGTAGCGACGTTCTCATGTGACTAGATTGTTTGTATTCACACAATATTTTCCTATTCGTTGGTCCCCGGGCTGGTGTTTTTGTAACAAGGCCGATGTTCCAGTCACATTGCACGTGGGACACCGAGAACAACAAAATATCAATCCCGACTGCGTGATAGACCTGCTATTTGGTGCGTATACCAACAAACCCTAGTTGGTTATCTTGCTCATCCATTAGTAATTGTTCAACAAGCTGATAGCATGAAGCAAGCCATTAGCGTGATATATCCAACAGAATTGACGCGGTAATCAAGCAGTTCCAACTAACTGCTTCGCGCCATCACTCGAATAATTTTTAGAATGCAAAACTGAATTTTATTGACAGATGTGAAGTAGATAACATTGGTCAGGCAGCTTTTATGATTATAGATTATACGATACAAAACATTTATTTTTGCTTCGACAAACCGCAATACATTTATGATTCGCGTTACAGACAGCGGTAGCTCTTCGTTGCGTTGTCAATGTGATGACACAATGCGTTCAACCACGGACGGATAGCATTTTATTCACATGAATGGTTTCATACAATCACGTTATGAGAATATTACGCCCTTCGGTAGAGTGCTGCGTAGCCCGTTACACTAACATCCCGCAGCGGCGCATTCGGTGAATCGGTGATGGCCAACAGTTACATGTAAACTAGCGCAATATACCGGGGTTCCTGTTACCGCAGAATGATCAGACTTCTAAAAATTCACAATATTGAGAATGTTCAATGAATGATTCACACTATACTCCTGATGAAAGGAAATCAAGCAGCAAAGCAACCATTGTGTTTATTTCCGGTTAAATTATTATGTGGCAGAAAAGGTCATTAGGGGTTTATTTTGTAAAGTGTAGGAATCAACATCACTCGGGTATCTTGACTTAGTATAGATCTTCAAAAGTAAAAAGTGTATTTGGCGCCCTGCACATTCAGGGGCATTTCAGTCGGCTGAATATAGGTCTTTCAAATAGATCACTTTATTTGCCAGTAATTTCATGATGCTATTTAAGTGTTCTCGGCATAAAAACAGTAGATGTTACAAGCTTTATAAAATAATGCGACATTCCAACCTCAAAGAACTTTATAAAATGAGTATGCTACAGTCTCTGACACACTAGATTAATTGCGAAGTACATGTGCTTGCTGAAATTTCGATACGAGAGTGATAATCTGGAAGGCTTGGTTAACCAGTTCCTGCATGTTTGTGTATTCAAAATGAAGCTCTTGAAATGTATTACATTAGTCCAACACTTGGTTTCAAACTAAGTGGGCAGTTTCAGTTGTTTCAACCTTTTCTTGAACGAACAGATTTCAGAGTTACTTTTATTTGCAAGTCAAATAAAGAAAAAACATATTCCGATAAAATCAATCGTATGCTTTGGTTATGTTTGATTTGAGAAATATTCACAAACTAAAATTGTCTTCAGGTTGGTTGGATCGGAATTCGCGATGCGAAACTAAGCTTTGGTATTGACACAAGCAAACAAACTTTTTTCTCACTGTGCACACACTCACAGGGCTCACAGTAGGTCAAGGTTACTGTTGGACAGGCAAACGAACAAGGAATTTGCAACAAAAATGACTCAATTACTTGCTTCTTTAATGAATACATATGCGCGCTGTTCATTTTCAGTGAGGGGACTGCGGTCATTTGAAGGCATTTGAGAGTAAAAACGAGAAGGATTTGGTGAGTGGTAAGGATGTGAACTCACGGCATCCGGGTCGCTGGAAGGGTGACCTGGTACGCTAATCGTCGAAGCCCACAAACGGTAAATCGATAAAAATCGGGTATATCCATAATGCCGAGAAAGGAAATGGAGGTCTTGGTTCGCACATAGAACTAACAGTAAGCCGTCAAAATTCTGTAGTTAAGAGCTGCACGCTGTTTAACAATATGCGTCATTTTTCTGGCCGGGTTCCAACTTTGTTACGACCGGCTTTACTCCGTACGTACACACCATAATTGCATATTTGTAAATGTAATCATCAAAGAAAAACTTTTCATATAACTTATTTTTCAAGTATCGTTGGGTTTTGCCTGGATGAATTCGTCACTTGCACAATGTCAATGCAGTTCTGACAGCAAGCTAAAGCCCGATCACAGCACCAGACCGGGAAAGCGCAGTGCAATAATAATATAAAGGTAAAACTACTAAACGATCTTCTATAATTGTTCGGAATTCTTTGATCAGTCAGGTAATACGTTTGGTAAAACATTTCTCAACACAGATCTTGTTTGGTCATATCAATCAAATTTCTCGTTTCTGTTTTGAAACCGGTGAAGTTTTCTGTTTCACTAACGGACCTTTTACTCCTATCTGCCTTTTCACGCATGAAATGATTAGAGATTGTAAATAAAGAAGAGTGACATTAAACGGAATCGAAATAGACGCGAGAAAACACATGATCAGCGTAAACTTTGGGTTCCCCGCACTCCCATATAACCAGTTTTGTACTTTTGAATCGTTACTTTGGTTTCCTCGATAAATGTTCGCGTGTGCCAAATGCGTCCTCTTTTCGTATGCTGCTGATTGCTGCCCTGCAGGGGGTGTGATCCAGCGTCTGTGGCGAACGAATTTCCGTTGCTTTTGTCCCAGATTGAGTTGTGGCGGCATCCCGTACATGCCACCTGAGCCCCGTATTCACGTCACGATCTACGGCATCATCTTATCTGACTGAGGTGAGGAGTGCAGACCAATAAATCAGCCGATCTGACTGGAGGAAACAAAACTTTTCGGGTTAAGATGTATTTCATGTTTTATGTTGTCTCATTTTATAATCATTTAACAGATGTAATGTTCACAAAATACAAGGAAAATGTGTTTGAAGTTAAAAAGTAATATATCGCACTCAGCTGGTAGTTTCAATCAAAGAGAATAAGGTTAGAGCGATACTGATTTACCGAATAGTCGTTTCCATCAAGCCTGAGCCACGGGTCAAATATCACTGGTTCATAATCTGTCAGTTGGATTATAGGGTGTACCATTTTAGAATAGTCTTGTGATTTGTCAAAGAAAAGAACGTTGACCCGAAGAAGTAAACGAGGTATTTCATCACAAATCGAATGCTTCTGCATAGAAACACCGTGCAATGGAATCTATAGCTAATCACTCAAATCTTTTAGTCGAAATGAATAGACATCGTAATGTTTAAGTAGAGCAACGTATAGCACACAAGGAGATCTTTTGCTTCGAAACGTCTGCGCGCCAAGTGATCATAGACGTATTGCTAACTGGTGACATTACAATAGATGAGAATGATTTTTCTTTGCCCTGGGTTGCCCCATTAACGGTTTGTGATTTTGAAAGAAATGCGTTGTACCATAGAGTTTGTCCCATTCGTGACGACGCGCTTACTGGAGTCCTGTTGCAATTGCACGGACTTGTAAAAGTATTCATGGAAAATTGGGATACCACCCCCCCCCAGCATACTACCCCACGTTTGATGCGTTTAAAGTTACTAATATTGTACGCTCTGTAAACGTGCTACTCTGGCATCGAAGTCGAATTAATCGAGAAGTGAACACTGTTTCGGCTAAGCGGGGATTCACGTTTGATGGGACAAAGTTCATTGAAATTATTTTGTGTTCTCGTTTTCGGATCCCATAATTATATCTGCATACAGGGGTGCACTCAATACCACAAGCGGTATCGAACTGAATACCAGTTATGCGTCGCGTTAAACCCTAAGAGGCGGAAAATAAAAATGCACCATATAATCATAATCACTAATGCAAACTATAATTTTTTTTAAATCTTGAAACAAATATTCCGTCGAAACGTTCATTTTCTTATATTGAAACGGAGGTTTTCTCGGTTGTCCCAGTGATGGAAGAACAACAATTCAACTTTTACGCTCCGGAACATGATCGAACCACGTGCGTCGCGCGATGCGTTTTCATCGGGTTTGTTTCCATTTCTCTGGAGGACGACTCAAATCTTGTCTGTTTGGTTCTTATATACTCGGCGGAGAACTCACCTTTTGGCACAAACGCCTAATAACGTGGTTTTCTAAAATCTCAAGCCAAACAAACAAATGATTAATTATTTCGTTCCAATACCTTTGAACGCATTTTTTTCAAACTAGTCTGCAATGCAGCATTAGGGTAGTGGCGACACACAGCAAATTAGTATATCCTTTATGCATTCTGAAAAGTGGATATTCAACAGATATATAGACAAAGTAGGCCCCATGAAGCAATCATAGTTGCATCACAATTATGGAAAGCAAGAACAAAACAAAACAATTTTCGATCTGAGTGAGTTACGTTCAGACGTCAAGCGCTCCAGGTTACTAATAAATCGGGCAGAATAAGGTGGTCTTGATAGAAAATATATACAGGATGGAATAAGATGATATATACTTCTTAAGATTCGGGTGCAGCCGATGAGAGAGGTGCTTTGTTACTTTTTCTTATTGCAAGTGACGCACATTTGATGACGGAAAATTTAAAGGGATATCCCGTTTATTTTAGACCCGTGTTACAGATCTGGCGAGTCGGTTGAAGTTCTTATTAATCATCCACAAGAAGATTACAGGGGACGACATACAATCAATAATTATCGGATAAGTATGCGAGAGATGAATAAAACTTCCAAGCGTAGGTTACACTGACGTTGCATTCTATTGATGTCACGCCTTGTGTAGAATCCATGTCATTTAACTAGCCATGCAGTACTGGGGAAACTCGTAAAACGGCAGTGTCGGAAGGCATAAATCCACGTGGGAGATACAGAAACAAGGCTGGTATTATTGTTAACCCGTACATTGAAATCAGCATTCTATTTTGTTGGGAGGCTTGATAATATTGTTAAAAAGCTGGTTTCCACAAAACTATAGTCATCACAGATGATGTCTAGCTGGAGTTCAAGATAACTCATTACAGCTACGGAAAACATTGCTGGAAGCGAAGCGATCTTCTCTGAGGGACAGTAATATGAAGCATATATGTTGGTAAAGATAATCGAGCTTTACCTTCTCAGGTTTTAGGATTTAATTAGTTAATGAGACAAAATTATGGAGAGAATACCTGCTTTGATTCTTGCACCAATTGTTGTTAATGTAAGTTACCAGGGCTCCATCATTCTTCGATACGCCATCGGACGGTAAATTCCGTATCTAGTAAAACCGTCGACTGTCATGATCTCCTAATCAGTATCGACATATACCCAAGCTTCATGTAGTAGAACTGCACCTAATTTAAAATGTTCTACACGGTAAAGTAAATCAGGTATACCCGGTTACCTCCCAGGCAATCACTGAAGGTTATTGCTAGTAATGTTGGATATACAGATGTGTGACAAATTCGTTTGATACAGCATTCATCCACCTCCATCCACTTTCCAATGCTTTCTTCGACGATCACGAGATTACTTTAAATCCTTTGGTATTTATTTCTTAATTACTCGCTGCTTCTTACTCTAAAAGTAACGCATTTGTGAAAAGTCTGGTTTCGGTAACTTCTTCCAGCTAATTGTCATTCAAGTATAGAAAAACAGTTCATTATGAGAGCATATTGCTTGAGTGATCGACAGTGTTGATTGTGTGTCATTCGTGCGGGAAATCAGATGGAATCACAACAGGACACATTAGGGTGAGTGTACTCAAGGACCACGTTCCTGGACTGACATTGAAGCCGTGATATTTGAAACATCTCCTAACATCACGCGTTAAACCAATGAAATAGATTGAGCAAACATATGAACACTGCCTTGTTGGATGCTAAATGACATGCACAAACATGATTTGCTGGATTATGAAGTATCCGATTATATTCAAGGAATCTCTGATCGCATGATTCACTAATTACGAGAGGCTGCTTACGTGTAACAGGGATGATGTTTTTCTCACCGTTATTTTCTGCTCCTCGATGTTATATGAACACCACCTCATTGTATCATTCATGTAACTCACCAAGAGTGAATAAGCAAATGTTTATAAGACCGCTGAAGGGTTTGGGAGAGAACGTTGTCCGAGAATTAGGGAAACGGCCGATTGATTGATTCAAAGCAAACGTCAACATGTAACCCGCAACAGTTGTTTGATCGCTTTTCCCATTCGATTGTTTTCCTGAAATGCAGAATTTTGCGTGAATCATTTTATATTCTATTTTGCTCACAACGCGGTTACAGTTTTATCTGCAGTTATTGCGATGTGTTGGATGAAAAAAGCACCGGTTTTCCTAGTTATGTAAACATCCAAGGCATTATTATGCCATGGGAAAATTTTTTTCTACCGTTGTTTGAATGTTTGGTTATTGAGAGACATTTTCACCATTCTTACCTATATCAAGTTGCTATTGAAATGTATCTGCTGAAAACATACCCACTTTGACGAAGAAAATACCTTCACGGTTGCGAAAACCATAGGTAACAAGGAAATAATTTCACAGAAGGGGAAACACACCACAATATTTTTTTCAGCATTGAACAGTAACGTGCTGGATGTAATAAAAATGTACAATTAAACAGCACACCAAATGTCGTTTAACGTTTTTATGATCTAATCACTTTATATCACATGATGCGAAAACTGTGAAACAAAGGATTTTTTAAATAACCACTATATTGGATGAACAGTTTCGCAGTACACATTGTGCTTTCGACATAAAGTGATTGTTAATCATGCTAATACATCAGAATGTGTATCATTGCTGGAAAAAAGATATTTAGAGAAGTTGAAGAGAAAAACCGTAGACCATTTGAAGTTTAGCTTAATCTAAAACCCGGACTTGAGAATCCCAATAATGACATAGTATACAAAGATTTGTGGAACTCATTGAGAATGAAAATTTCCCGGGTAGTCCAGTTCACACAGAGGCAGGATATCTCAGTCACAGTCACCGTGGGCATACTCTTAGCAAGGTGTGAAACAGCTGCATTGGAACTTCACTATTCCCAAATTTAGCACATCGGGGTAGTGTCTACCAGTTCTTTATTACAATCGGCCAAATGGTCCCCCTAGGAATGTTGCTCCACGCAAACAGGTCAAAACATCTATACACAATGCGATAAACACATGCACAGTTTATCTCTCGGCCTCGAACCCGAGTCACCTGATTGTAATGAAGACAAGATACTTTCTACCAAGAACGTTTAAAGTAATCCGTTTTGAATGACTTTTTACAGTATTTCTTTTAAATGACAAAAAGGTGTACCGCATCGGCTCTCTTTAAAGATTCCCTTCGCATAGGATTATGCTTATAAGTTGATATCAATACCTATCAATTAACAATATGATTTATTTTCTCTCACCCACACCGAAAAAAGAAAGATGTTGAGTTACCTCATTATTTATATTTCTACACCAGAAGTTTTATTCCCACGGACAGTAACGTTCTCAATTCAAATGACTTCATCCATCGACTCATAGGCCTCAAATATTTTTAAACCACATGAGATGCATGAAACACGATGCAACCGAAATATGCTACTTTCAGAACGGTACCCCTTTGAATGACGCCAAATGTTTTGTGAGTTTGGATTTTAAACTATCCATCACACGATAATCCGGGGGAAACTTTGCTGAACGTGATACAAAAGACGCACTAGAAATCTAACCCAAATAGAATACCTGAGAGGTTTCCAATTGGTTTCACCTAACTAGGTATGTGAAGTCACACATTTACTTCACATTAGGTAGTTGTTTTTGATACTAATCTGGGGTCCAGGTAAAGAGAAACCCGGGTGCTAAAGCAGCATATCACTGTTCGGCACCATCACATGGTACAATCCAACCTGGGATGGTTTTTGATTGGTAGTCGTGGTTCAGCTTGCATTTCTTACCCGATACCACGATAGAGGTTTCCAAAAAGGAATAAATTCCGGTGGGACTCCAAAAGGTACAAGCGAATGTGAAATGCTCACAGACTTGATGATGGAAAAATAAGGGTGGTCACACAACTCGATTTTAAGATCAGTGACTGATTACAGTAACATTTGTGGTGGGAGACACAAGGAATGCTATGGGAACTGAGATGTGTCCAGCTGATTGGATCCAATGATTTAATCTTGGGCGTATAGGCCATGGTTGAGGTACGACGAAAGTCGGATAGTGCCTAGACCGTGAATGAAGAAACCATCTTCCAGGACCCAGTATCGCTGCTCAGTGGGTCTCCGAAAGTGCTATGATGAAACTTCCGCCATTGTCTGCTCTCTATTGAGGAAACAACGAGGTAACATTCCTCATACGAAGAAAGAAACATAAGAGTGCTGGTGTCACTGTGCTACAAGAACTCTGGTTCTCAGTGACATTTTTCAGTTTCGACTCATGACCACTGATCACCTCAGGCCTGCTTATAACCAGGGAGGAGTTGCTGTAAAACGCGTTAACATAAATTAAATGAATCCCCTTTTTCTGAGTGAATTTTATTTCATTCTGCTTGAAACCATTTGCGCGGCATCTAGTACAACGGTATCTGTACCCAACACAAATGTGAGTCTTCTATCCGCCTCCATGACTGCACGTAAAAGTGATTCCTTGTGTACGTTTGACGATGATTTTTACAGCCCTGAATCAACATGCCTCATAAGTTGGTAACTGTGACTGCTGGACCTGATGCATAACCAAAATTTGTGCAACAAAAACAACACCAAAATTTTAGTTGTTTGTAAATGTGGCTTTTTAATGAGGTCTGAGTAGTGTATTCCAGTAGTGGATCGAACTGCAAACTTTAAATAGAACCGGTACGCAATGCTTAGCAGAGTATTGAGAGCGATTAGTCAACGGAGAGGTTCATCAAAGAATCTTGATAAACAAGTTCTTGTGTTGAGGAAACAGGTTCGTCCGTGTTTGTAGATCAACACCGTCATGAATGTAAACTTGGTTAAGAAGAATACAAGTCATTAAACTGGAACTGGTTGACTACGGTAGTGCGAATACCATTTACAGGGTTAATGGGTGAAAACAGATCAATAATCAATAGGCCTGTCGATAATGGCAATGTCAATAACGAGGCCGACCTGTCACGTGACACCCGTTGCTAGTGAGCTGTGGCGTCATAAACCCTTTTCTAGGATCTCTGAAAGTGTGACAAAGTTGAACTAAATTTTCCTTTAGTGCTCAGGGCCAGCTAGAAACCAATACGGATATAACTGCATCACTATCGTGTAAAGCAGTCACGCAGGAAGTAAAAACAAGCCTGAAATGGGGATAGATAGCCCAAATGAAAACTGTAATCCGGTTCGTTCCATCGAAAAATAAACACGAATATTTTGTAAATATACCTTATTTTGAGGGTCGTTATATGTCGTGGCACATGGTGAGCTATAAAACGCCCCTGAGGCAATACCACTACATAATCATCATCATCGTAGAGCGAGATACAGTGAAGCTCATAATATACACAAATCAAGTGATAAAGCACAAGACGGGAGGTATGGGGCTTAATTAGAGGGAGGCAACGAAAGTGAACCTCTATGGTCAACAATCAGAGTGCACAGTCTATGTGTGCATGCATACCTTTCCAAGCATTCTGACCTGACGAAAATGACAACAAGAACGCCACTGTTGTCGGTGAGTAGCCATATACATCAGTGTCTCCAACCAACCAGTTGCAGAGTCTTTTGGACCTCAACCTGGAAAACATGAGACACCGATTCTACCTAATCGCTTTGTGCATTTCTTCATGTCGCGTTTCCACGTCATCTGTTGGTCTCCACGCGATTGATTTCAAACTACAAATAAGGCGCGGTGCGGTAGACGATGATTGGGTATACACAATACGTGTCCAATACCACCACCACTACCAACAATAATAACAGCAGAAACAGTCCATCTTCAAAGACCCAATCGAATGTTTACGTCGATTTTGCAGCTCTATTTGGCCTTAATACCGCAACGGCAAACCAATTGTTGCATGCCTAATGGTGTTCCCGTAGTGCATACAGTGAGATAATTAAGCTTCAGGTTCTGATAATCTATCTGTCACAAATGGTACTCAAGGAATTCGCGGACACTCTTTTAGTTTTACTAGCTAAGATCTTTGATGACTGTATAACAAATGGAAAAATTTGAGGCATTTGAAAACCGATAAAACTAACCGTCTCCGAATCCCAACTCCTCTAAAGGAAATGCCATTCCATCGCCATGACAGCCCTCATACTCTAATTTCTTGAGAAAGTTCTACATTCATGGTTTGCCAAAGAACCAACCAAGCATGACTTGCCTCATTTTATGTAGCATTTTGTGCACTACACACTTGATGATGTTGGTATTCTCATTCAATCAATACTTTCGGCTCTATACCGAAAATTCAAGACCGTTAGCTTAGTATTCTTCATCTGTTTAGCGAAATTGAGATTAACCAGAAGGTTGCACATTTATTGAAAAATACTTTATAGATCGAAGTCATTGCACGTGTACGTAATCTTCTAATCGCTCATTTGCTTCCGATGTTCCGAAAGAGGCAATCTATTCGCCACGAGTGACTATCGTGGTACCCATTCGAAAAGCCGTTTGGTTGCAGTCTTTTAAAATCGGTCCAAGGCCTCGAGCAAGCAAAGCTCGACATTTAAATCAGTCATATATTTGGATATTTCTGCAGGACCACAGTAGTTGAAGTAGCGCTAGATGCAGCAGTAGTAAAGGGAGTAGTGTAGGCCAAAATACCACTAGTTTTCCCGTATTCGACTGATAGCTTGCTGTGATGCATGTTATGATAGCATGCTTACGGTACCAGTGATTTTACGCCTCCCCTAAAACGAATTCTCGAAATCTACTGATTGGAGATTATCAATGATTGTCTAGAACCTTATCCCTTATCTTCAAGCCGTGGTATTTTTGGAGATACAATTGTGGGCACCAATCATGAGGAAAACCTGTGTTTGTCAAAGTAGACATAGTGCAAAATTTGACCCAAAATAAAACCAGACGAGCAGCACACAGCAATGGGGCGTGTATATCGCAACGGTGAATTCGACCACGCATTAAACACTAATTAGACTCATGCTGATTCCAAAAGGATTTCGACAAAACGAGTGCATGACATTATATGCAGCTCCTTTTCGTTCTGGAACTTTCACTCCGAACCGTTTTCAACTTATTGAAATGTAACGGGAGATTGACCTGAAAATTTAAAAATTTCACACATCATTTAACACGTTGTGACAAATCTGTTCATAAGCAGCATCTCCGTTAAACTGCTAATTGAAGCTTTCGTTAAAGATATGTTTTCTGCTGATGTTTTCTAAATTCAAAAGCACTGGGTTGTCTACTTGTAGAGATAGAACAATAAAAATGTCAAACGACTAAAAACCAGTTGTTTTCAACTCGAATTACAAAATATTTCTCATATATTTTTCAGTTTCCGATTTTAATGGAACATCAAATTTCACCCTCATCTGACAGACGGCTCATTGCAAAGGTATTGTGCGTCATATCAATCGGAACTTGAACGGTTTTTCACAGCAGAATTTTGTTGCTTGAAATTAGTACTGTCGTGTGTTTGCTTGAAAAATGGTTAAGTAAGTTTTCCCACGAGTTGGCATTCAACGAATAGGGTAGTCAGAACGTACTGTATTTAAATACCTGATGTTTCTCCGTGGTTATTGCTTTATACACATTCCTGAAAAATAAAAGCAATAGCTCTCTCCCAATTGTGGATTCACACCTCCGCAGAGATGCAACATTTTTTCGTGCCTATCTCCAGTCAGATCGATTGCATCAACCCAATCAGCCGTGAGCCGAAACACTAGGCACAGTCCGATATAGGGTGTATAAAGGGACCGGTTTACATAATTGATCATAAATTTGATTATGACCCCTACTGACGTTTTATCTGCAAAATAAATAATATTATCGTTTCGTGACAAGCGAAAGCACGAGTTCCGTACCGGGTTGAAGTCTAGTTATAGCGTGGCGTACAGAAGACAACTCAAGGTAAACAGAACATTGGTTCAATATTCTATGTTTACTGAGGTCCAGGTAAACTAATAACAGGTGCAATGAAGCTCACGTTTCGAGCAACCCGGTTCATAACTGATGAAAGGTGGGTCAGAATGAAACAGGAACTCGAGGCATATCACTTGTTAGGCACACTTAGATCACAGAAAGAGAGGCATCAAACGAAGCTATGCATTTAAACGGGGCAAATCGTACAATCGCAATCATTTACTCCGTATATACATTTGTTTCTTGGGTACGAAAATAGACAGACTGATACATGGGTCGAACGACATTTCGCGGGAAGGCAGCGAAATTGGTACAAAACGTCTACATAAAGTCCAATACGGAACGCTCATTAACCAAGTTCATCTGTGGAAGCACATGTCACAACGACAGTTTTGCGGATACTAACATTTACCAAGAAGTATGATGCTGTCTGGATTAAATGATTTATTATCGTCCAGGGAGGGGGTGATGCATGATACTAGTAAAACCCCAATAAATGAAATTTGTAGGATACACAAGTAAAACTATGGGAAATGAGATGTATCTAGCTGATTAGATCCAGTGATTCAACCTTGGGCTTATCGGCCATGGTTTAGGCGCAATGAAAGGCGGATAGCATCTGAACCGTGAATGAAGAAACCACTTTCCAGGACAGAGTAACGCTGTGCAGTGAAACAAAGCGGAGCGAAATAATAGTAAATGAATTTGTTTGAGGGATTTCTACCAAAATTGAATTGTAAACATTTTCCAATGTTTCGGATTAGAGTAATTTACTGCTTACACTGCGTGGCCCCTCTGATCATAAATCACTTTTTAATGACTAATCGTCTGTTACGATCAGTCACCCGTGACTAACCCGGAGTATTATCTTGGATCACAATCTATCATGGACTTAAAATCTTTACTAAGTGATCTTGAAAACGTAGAAACCGTCGATTTTCGCATCATGCGTTCTCTTTGCCGGCTCAACGAAATAAAGGTGTTGATTTTGAGTGCATCCTTGCATACGCCTAACCGAGAATAGATAGAAGAATAAGTAATGGGTTATCTGATCGCCTTAGGCGGGGCTTTTGAAATTGGTCGTCATTTTTTGTTATCACCGGAGCTTTGGTTTCTTTTCATCTGGATATACTTTCGTATCATTTACGGTAACCTGAATGATTACCTAGAAAGCGCTCAGTTTAATTTCGGTAAGAGTATCCGTGGGATATATCAACGAATCGTCCCTACATGCTTTTCCGTTTTTTTGTGGGAAATAAGGTTAAAAGGATTATCACAAATTTACATGGCAAACAGTTAAAACATCGCACTGACTGGCAAGTTGCATTAGAGCACCGAAACCTGAAGAGCATTGGTTTTCCGACCATTCGTCGTCGTCCAATGTCTGTTCAATTCTTTCTAATCTATCGGACATCGGGCTTCTGATTTACTACGGAGAGTACTCCAAAGTTGTGAGCTACTTTTTCAAGAATCTTGGTTACACGAATCCGCCGAAGACGAGTTGGTCCACATCGAAGTCCTTTAGTTATTTCGTTCAGATAGACCACCAGGAAAGAAAACTAAAGGTGGCGGCATCATCGCAAACGTGCGCTGGTTGTGGTGTAACTCTACCAAATGCATATTTACTCACCGTACACAAAATATTTATTGTATTACTGCCGAATGAAACCACATTTTGTTCCGCGTCACCCTTCGATCATCTTTTCAAATCCGCACACTGCTCCCGACTACTCCTAGTGAGTTGTCAACCTTCCTGGATGTATTCTATCTAATCAAGTTTGAGAAGTCTGTCACATCTGTTCATCGTTGCTGGTGACTTCAACAGATCGGATGTCAGGTTTTATACACTTATGTTCCTTCAGAACATTGTTAGCTTTTCCATTCGAAATGATGCTTCCATGGATCACTTCTTCATTAACGAACAATATTTCTTCCGTGCCTTCAAACGTGCACCAGTGGACAATTCTGATCACTGTCTAATTAAAATTTTACCTATAATATATGGCTAATGCAAACAAAAAACGCTGAAGAAGAACAGTGCACGTAAGATACGTACACGACAAAATCATCTGGCCAAATTAATCGAATTAAAATCCATGGTTGATGGTACGGACTTACAACTACTCTCCGATCCCGATATTTCAGTCTTCTGTGAGAACCTTACCAATTACCTCAACTATTGTTATGATGTGTGCTACCCTCAAGAAAGGATTCTCCTTCAGCCAAACCGCTTCATCACTGATAGACTGAAATGATTTCGTAAGCTGAAAGAAAGGGCGTATCACTCAAGAGATAAACTGACTTTCAAATCTATCACCTTTCATCTCAGAAGCGAGATAGCCCATCTCAATCAATCGTATGTTGACATTGTGCTAGGAGACGAATCCTGCCGTCAGCTATGGAACGGACTAAAGTTGCATGCGATCGTTCAACTTTACCTACTGCAGTATCATGTGATATCAATGAGCTCAACAAATCTTTTCCTTCAGAGTCCAGATATAACATCACTTGATTTCCACCTTCCTGTGACTGTCACAACAGAGCGAGTTTTAAGGGAGTTGGATGCTGTCAACAGAAATAAATCCTCTGGTCCTGATGGGCTATCCCAAGTGATCCCAAAACATGTGCAAACCACCTCGCACAAATCGTTTCATTCATCTTGAATGCATGTCTGTCGGGAGGAAGACTGGTTAACACCTAGCGTGAAGTTCACATCACTCCAGTAACTAAGAAAAAAAGAGTAAGTTCCGGCCTGTTGCTTTATCTTCAGTATTAATTAGGATTTTTGAGTTAATTATTATTAAGCATCTATTCTTTATTTTCGTGATTCTAATCAGTTTGCTTATTATGAGCGTCGCTCTGCTTTATATGAGGTTACTTGTCTTATTAATTCTGTTTTATTCACTATAGACCAAAATCACAAAATTGTTCACGTTTGCTTCTTGGATTACACAAATACGTTTAACTCTGTTGACAGAAACATCCTACTGCCACTTTTACGGCGAAATAATCTCCTGCCGCATCTTTTGAATTGGATGCACGACTATTTTACCGACCGACGCCAATTCACTTGTTTCAATGGTATTATATCTACCATTGTTGCTGTAGACCAAGGTGTAATACATGGTGCAATTTTATCTCCTTTTCTTTTCTCCTTTTATGCCCACAATCTGCCAGTCACCACAAATGTTTTTACCTTTTGAATATGTCGATGACATAGTAGTTGGTGGTGCATCTCACAACAAAATCCCTTCAAAGAACCCCCTTCAATGATCCCTAGGTTCTATTTCCGAATGGTTTGATGGTGTTAACCTTTCTCTAAACCCGAAAAAAATGCATTAATGTTTTGTTTTCCATTAACCGTAGGCCATCAAGAGTTTCTGAATCATCTGTTCTCAACATCTTAATCAATAGCTTAGAATTTTTCAGAGTCACAACACTTTAAATAGCTTGGATGTTTTTTGTATGCCGACCCCAAATATCTCTACCGTGCAGAACAAACATTTATCAAAGTCACAAAAAGTTGACCTTGTGTATTTCACGCCTTCGACATCGGAGGGTTTCATTGTACATCATTTTTAAATTTATTTTCTTGTGTATTCTATACCATTGGACCTACTGCTCTCCCACTATCTTTCCCGGTCTACCGTCTAAGGCTTTCATACTGATCAGACGCTCTCTGAAACGCAGTTCAAGATATGGAGCTGTATCTTATGAGGCGCTCGTTGACTCCAAACAACGCCCTACGGCGTTCGACCGTCTGTGGGACCCTCTCTTGTCCAATGCATCACATCCCTCACACTCAGTCCTATCTAGCTCCATTTCAACTTCCGTCACCCGCAAGAAATTTAGACCTTTATTTACTCAAACCACTGATTTTCATAACCCCACTGTACCTTAACTTTCAGGTTTGTTGGTTTCCACGGAACGAATATCACACGAAATTACGCACAGTCTAATGTAAATTTTATTACTAAAGTTTTCTTTATTTGCTACACCTTCTAGAATTCTATTCATTATCGTCTACGTAACTATTTGTCATATCTTTAAACCCCTTTTAAACAGTGTGCATGCCAAAGCAAAAGTGATAACCTTCTTTTCACTGAAAATTCTGTCCACATTGTATGAACAAAGTGCACTCTTGACTTGACTTCATTTTCTAGCACAATTTCTCAGCTGTTTTCCCTCCTTCAGGCTTTTCAAGTTTCCTCAAACATTGTAGTGAATGGTGGTCTAACTGGTCTAACTTGCCCAGAAGGGGCGGTTGGGATTGGGTGATGAAATGCATTAGTGCTAGCGTATCTTTCCTCGTTTTACTGTACTTAAAACCCGAAGGAATCGAGTGTGTTACTTGCGTAAGCAAAAACAATCTTACCTTCGGGAGACGATTGGGATTAGACTGCTCCAATATCTTTATCTCTAGCTTCTGTGTCCAGTAAAAGTTTGCGCCCACTGCGAGAGAAATCCGGAAGTGCTATTACCGGAAGTGGGGTCCACAGAGGCTTCAGTTGTGAAAAGGCCCAATCACACTCAGCTGAACAAACAAAATTGCGGCCCTTGGTAGTGAGTTGATACAACGGAGTTGCTTCTAAATCTGATTCTACAAAACCCTGACTATCCTTTAGCTATGTCCAGCAAATGCGTTTCCGTCGCTCCCAGATATTTACGCAAGTACCGAAACCTTTTTAAATAATCGCATTTTCACATATCTACAGCTAATGTAAAATGCATCTAATCGAAATTTAAAATTGCTCCGTGTCATCTGCTGTGATCACAAATAAAACACTTGTTCTACATGTGTGGCCGTCCTATCTTGTGTAATCGAGGATTTGCTGTATAAGTTCCCTTAACTGGAAGACCTCTCTAGAGGGAGGAAACGATGAACTTTGCTGCTAACCAAATTGGACTACTCTCTACACATGGCTACATACAGCTGGATCCTTGAACAGTAGCCCGACTACAAGCAAATTGATTCTGATTATTTCGAAATATCATAATCCCCGAGGGAATCCAATAAGTAATTGTGCGACGGAAATATTCATGGGACTTTACAGCATTGTTTTTGCCATGTTATATTTTTTCGGTTTAGGGAAAACCTGAAATGTTTCGTTCTTTTAATTACCGTTCATAGCATTTACACCGTGAAAAGGTTGAATTTGCTTGACCAGTGGTCTCGAGCGTTTCAAAGATACTCTTGGTTCCGTTCTTTGTACCTGCTCGGTATCCCAGTTCGAAACTGTACTGTGACTGTCTGTTCATTTGTCGACGTTCTTTTTTACGGAACTGGTTACAAAGCAGGAATTTCAATGTTTTTAAATGGACACAATTCGAGATTTGTAGCACACATCGAATCTTGGGTTTTGTCTCACCTGCCCTGCTAAAACGGTGCAGTAACTATCCAATACTGAAAATATATTGGTTTAAATTTTAACGCTTGAACTCAGTGTATAGCACTTTGATTTGCAATTACTCTATACAGACGCTCTATTAATGAAAAAGTTTGAATAAATATTTCGGTTTTTATTGGTTCAGTTCAGTAAACTGGTATGCACACCACATCAAACTTAAACCAATGGGTTTCACCAAAAGATGAACGTTTGATAGAGCAGTACTCGATACCGACAAAATGGTTTGCTACGCGGTCTACTGTTTTGATTTAAAACTAGTTCCATCTCTATAAAATTGGATACGCCAATTGCCTTATTGGCATTTCCAGCCGATCAGCACAGAATGCATTGTTCACAGGCAATGAAACACAACAAGCGAGTCAAAACCAGTGTCAAATGCCGCTAATAACTTGCAAATATTTCACAAGGAACCCCGGTAGAAGTAACCCTATTTAGAAGTAATTGAATAGTACAAGTCTGTAATGACACTTTCCATGCGGGAGATCTTTATTTCTAAGCCAGTAAAGATAAACATACTGCTAACATTTTCCCGCCAAAGGAGCTTTCTCACTTTTATGCACATAAAAAGTGAAACATTTGTAATTGTTTGAAGTAACTATGGCCTCAGTTGAGTAATACGGACGTACTTCGAACCTGTGACAGGATGTACTTGTGGTGCCTCGAGATGATATGAAGTTAGGAGGGCGACAAAGTGTTTTCCTCAAAACAGGCTCATCCACCGGTCAATGTTTGACTGTCAAAATAGGATATTATTTGAAAATCATCTGTTCGCTAGTTCACACAGACATTTCTCAGTGAGCCATTTCATGACCCGCGGCTATTTGAAATCTCGTGTAAAGGAACAAATGAAAGTCTTATGTGATTATTCCAGCTAAATGACATGTAATAATGTTTTTCAACTGCCCAAGAAGATACATTACCATTGACTTCACGCGGATAACATTTTCCCACAAATCAAGCAGTATACTTCATAAAGTCACAGCAATTTATCGCGTTAACTCCCGTTCGTTTCAGTCAGTAACAGACATTTATTTAGGTCTGAAACTTATTCCTCTTGGATCGGAAAACCACCTACGAACCAATGAAATCCTCAAAGTGTCACATCTTGGTTGGACCAGAGGGAGATTCATCCTAAATTACCTGTATTGAATGATCCGTTTTCCTCTATCTTCTCACACCTGCTACAATACGACAAATGCCGGATAGCGCTTGTAAGACTGAATGAGCGCAGCAAACCATGTCTCGATCTTACCATTGCAGTGTGAACTTGATCACTTGAGCAGGTAGTTTGTACCCGGCTTCATTTGTGAAGCTAAGCGCTCTGTCACCGTAGACGGAAATAATGTCTGTGTCCTTCCTGAGTCAAAGGTTTTTGAGAGACTAGGATAACTATATCATACTCTTCTTCATATTAATAACAGCTTTCAACGTAATTGAACAAGTAACTTAGTACACGTATAGCTCATTTTTATCATTCATGTAGGGAGACATATTTGACTAGAAGTCAGGTCTGCATGCTCTCGTTTAACTGTAAACACATACTTACACATTCATGCCAAACCAGGGGTTGTACGAAATAAAATGTGTAAGCAAAAAGGTAGTATGCAGAAATGAATTGCACAACTGTATTTCGGTGCTGGTAAGATCCTGTTCAAAAGATTTCGCCGTCAAAACTCACTATCACACGTTGTTATCCAGGTGGTCATTATGTGGTGATTCAGCGATCAGATAGAACGCTACTCAGGCAGCGGCACAATACAATTTCAGATAAACCAACCAGTGTTCAGGACCAATCAAAACATTCCCTTTTGAAATAGCAATTGTGTCAAAAGAAGAACACGAACAGTGATTGGTCAATACGAGTTCGGCTGTTGACATTCTGGTGTGCATATTATTTCATCCGTCTGATTTATTTCTGTCATCTAACCGCTACTTATGTGTTTTTATTGTTTTGTTTCCGAGAAAATTAGATAGTTTATTTTGAGTACCAATTCGAATGTCTGTTATTACTGATTGAGCTGTAGTTCGTGTATTTCAAGTTACTTTGCAACCCAGTTGGGGCTACTCATTGGCTCACGAACCAGTTTTCTTGACTCATTTCCACCCTTATGTTTCCATTTTTGATATGAGTGTTTAAATCTGCATCTACAGCTAAACGGGACACGCAATGTCGATGATCAATTTCAATTCAGTCCATAGATGTCGATTTGTTTCCTTTTTATCACAATCCACAATCATCTCAATAGACCCATAGACACATTGATAGACACGTATGTAAGCACCTACGATCACAGACCAAGAGAAACAAACAGCAAACAGCTATTGTTGCGTATAACAGGGGTGTGGTCAAACCGGGAAGTCAAGCGAGCTGCGAACCAGTCGCCAAGGTCAACTCAGCAGGAATTGTCGTTGACTGAAACAAAAGAATTTCATAACCCAACAGTGCAGTGAGATGTGCGAGAGCGTGTGCGTGCGTGTGGTAGCAATATAGTTTTGTAAATAATTGAGTCACTGACATAATAAACCGTGAACGGCATAATAGTTTTATTCAACGGTTAACGATCTTGGTCTCTCTCCCTCTATCTCTCAATATATATATATATATATATATATTTATATATGATAGATTGGTAGAATAAGATTGCATTGGTTGTGGCCAATGTATACCAGGGATTGGTTTTACTGAATACCGATTCGATGATCCGACGTCATCTAGGTATACGTGATGTTCCGTTCTATTTACACTACACCAGACGTCTTTATGCAAACAGATCAATATCTAGGAAAATTATGGTGGAGTAACTTCACACTCAAGCTGCCTTGAATCGAGTAGAAATGAATGCACATAAAATGTTGCAGTTTTTTTCCGAGTGGCTATTATCGTCTATGACCAAGAATGGAGCTCGTTGTGGTAGTTTATTTTCCATAGGTAATCCAAATAAAATGGTGCTCTTTGATAGGTAGAGGACGAACCCCAGCCATACACTTTGAGTACCACGACAAAATCATATTAATAACGGTCGTTGCCATGTTAAACTCACTCAGCTTATCGAGTAACAGCTCAGTGATCAGTAGAACTGTCAATATCTCGGTGCTCTCACAAATCGAACTCTGATACATGATTTAGTGAATTGTTCTCCAATCAATATGTTGAATCTCTGAGAGGGACAATGTTATATTGAATGGTACACCTGTGCCCAAGACATGTTCCGTTCATGGAAGTGATTGATAACCCACTTGAAAAACCACGGACAAAACGAAATTAGATTAAGTGAAACCATAATAAATGTACAGCAAGTGCTGTTAGTTACTTTCATTTTTATCAATGCGTACCACGATTCTGTGTGAGTATATGGCAACTTGTTGGATACCTCTGACCACTGCCAAAGACAACAGATGTTGCAAAAGCTTATCTGTTCTGTCTCTACCAGGGCCCCATTGAATCTCCCTAAAGTTACCACCGAGGCGAGAGCAATAACATGAGGTGATCTTGGTGGAACATATTTTTATTAGGCCGGAGGCGGTGACATTGCAAAAAAGTGAACGATTTTCGATTTCGGTACATCGTCATTGAGCTTCTTAATTCAAAAGAACTTGTGGCTATTATATCTATGAGATATAGGTAACATTGTTCAAAACTTTCCGTTTTGAAAACCCTGTACGCGTACTGGCCAGGATCCAAAGACGCAGGAAATAACAGGAGCACAGAGGACTCCATTCATAGTACACCGGAAAACCTCCCTATGGCCCCACATAGAGTCTTGGGCATTTAAATATAGATTATTCACGTTTCATGAATCCATGATTCAATCGAATGTTTCCTCTGACGATAGTTGTGTGTCTTTGAGGAGCTAAGATATTTCAATATTTGTTTGATCTGTCATCAACCTGGCTGAGACAATTTGCGTTTTAACAAACATAATCTCAGGTCCGACCAGTGTCGAAGGGCCAATGAATCGCTTGAAATGCCTGCTGGATACGTTCCGATGTATCCCCGAGAATATCGACGTCATAGGCAAATGCCAGATTCATAACCCATGCCATGGTACTGATTTGTACTCCATGAAAGTAATTAATCGTGTTCGTATTGACCAATCAATCGAGTAAATAATAAGCACCGGTAAAAATGAGTAGTCTTGAAGAACTTCGCACTTAAGAATTGAATCTCACGCTTTTCCGCACTATGAATGGGCAATCACGGGAGTGTCGATGCATTGTGGTCTTATGAGATTGTCGACCATCCCCGATTCCGAGAACGTCAGCGCGAAGTTTCAGAACTTAATACATAAGTCACATTTACCGTTATATTTCATCTGAGTTTAAATGTTCATTATTAGTATTCACTGTCTGTAAATTTGATCGACCAGCTAATCTGTCGTTTATACTCAAAGAAACGTGGGACCTACTGTCACAGGAAAAATTGTGAAAACAAACGCATGAACAAGATTGTTTTCCTTGCAATAAATTTCGTCACACCGATCGATTCGCAGCAAATGATTGAACAGTGATTAGCACATAACTTTCTCAAATGGTGACAGCAGAAAAATTGAGGAATGTTCATCACACAAAAGCACTATTGAAGGTCAACAGCGATATACATAAATTAGCTTCCAAAAAACAAGTTCATCAAAAGAGCGAAAACAAGCATCACCACAGAACCGGGTTGAATACAACTGTTCCGATTTATCTCTTCAGTTCTCTACAAACAGCTATGTGGAAATTCGATCGGACCAATGCAAGTCTTTAAGCACCAAAAGTACTCGATCAAACGAAATCCCTAAGGACGTCTTATCTGAGTTGAGCAGAGGGGAGGGGTCGCAGAATATACTTGTTGATCGGGAACGCCGTGATAACCCTACCACGGTACGGCTGGAATAACCACTATGTCTAGTTGTTTACAGAAGTCTCATTTGTAACGTCGAATGGCTACAGTCTTATTGAACAGTACCAACTGCCCAGTTGGCTAACCAAATGGATATATTCAATCAGATGCTAATTTGTTGACAGATGTTCCTGAAGTTCAGATACTGTCCCACCAAAGTTGGTTTTTAGAACGCAGACGTGACGAGAGATTCATAATTTTAACATACACAGAATAAGTAGTCTCAGGTTCATGTTATATCGCAAACTTGATATTATTAGGAACACAGATAAGTCTGTGCATGGTCCTTTTGTTTGATTACAGCGAATGNGCGAATGTGCCTTCAACATAATGTCTATATGGGAAAGTGTCTCCTATATTGAGTGACTTATTTTTGGTTCTTCTAGTTGTTCCACGAAAAAAACCCCTAACACCGACCGCAGTTACCTATCACTGCGATACCGTCAGCATGTGGAGATGCTTGTTCTCGCACTTGTGAAATGCATAAATGTCACTTAATGTATAAACTTAATCTGCTTAGCATTCGAGGAAACCGACTGAGACACAAGAACCAAGTGGAAACGGTAAGAGGTTTATTGTCGCTACATTGCTTCAGTCATTTAACAAGAACTAGAGCTTTCAAGAAACTGAAACAAGCTGCACTTGCGATATCTACACCTGTCTCGAATCTGGAAAGAAACGATTCGGTCATTTTACCTAATACCTTTGTTTTCCGCATTCAACTCATATGTTCTTCTGATTTGAGTCGATCCACTTACCAGAATAAACCCACAATGCAGACTAGACAGCCGTTTTTCGAAGTTGGTCAAAGCAGGGACAAACACAGCGCATTATTTCCACTCTTCCATCTCGGTTGAAAATATGGTTACACTGACGCAACCCGTTCTCGCTCATTGGAAGCCTGAGACAGGAACAAAATACTTCCGCACGAAAGTGCATGTTTGAATTGAACCGAACTGAGACACTGAACAAAGTGTGCACTAAGCCATAAATAACTCCGAGACATAACTCTTTAATTTAAATCCACATCCGACATTCATCTATGACTGGGCTTTGAACAATCTTGCCATATGCGACACTGAACAGAGCTAGGAAACAAAAACACAGAATCTGGTAGGATCAACTACCTTTGCAAACTGGAGTGAGTCAGCAGTTCACTGATGCGTAAATGAGTGGATCGGTTAGACGGCACAAATAATACCGGACTCTCGATGTGACGACAAAAGCCGACTAATATGAGTTGGTTCCGCATACAACGACTCGAGTCACACCTGAGCTAATGCATTTCACTCGGAAGAGGTTAGCGGTACAGATCAAAAACGCGTTCATTCAACTATTCAGAACAGATTCGTGATTCTTTTTGTTTTATTTAATATTAATAAAAACAAGGCTAGGTAAAAGTGATTGGCAATTTTCACATCTTTTCCAACCTTTTTAGTAAAAAGAACCCTTGAAGATACGACGCAATATTACAGTGGGATTAATCATGATGGACAAAGAACCACATGATGTTACGATTGTGAATTACGTATGCTGTCGAAGGTGAATAGTATACCCTTATTTCAGTCTGTCACCGCTGCCCTCGAATTCGGGTATGACCAGCTGTTAGTGTATCAAATATGATGGCATACAAAAGTTCCATATTTGGCGGCTTACCAAGATTTATTCGAAATGCTTCAGGACAGCTACACATAAGTCATTCAGAGAACGTGGAATGTCAAACGGCTTCTAAGGGAAACATGAATAAGAACTATGACTCTACAACACAAGCGAATGATGCCTTCAAAATGATGCAGAGCTCTCTGTGCCAACTTTTGTCGGAGTGTATGTTGTTTATCTACGAAATCCAGCTTTCCCGAGGGGGGAGAGGTGTGTGGGGGAGGGTGCGGGTGCGCGAAAATGATATATTGAAGCCCCAATCCGGATAATTCACTCGTAGCCGACAAGTGCGACTGACAGACAGACCTCCGGTTGAAATCCACATGTGAATTTAAGTCAATCGTGATTAGTCAAGTTTGGGTGTAAGGAATTAGCCCTCAGCCATTGCACGATATTTGGTCCAACGCTTTTCCATTATAACTAGTTTTGTTTCGGTTATCATACCACGGAATAATAGATATCACAACTAGTGCACGGAGAAGCTGAGCTTGTGAGTGCCTCTGCTATTCTCGATTCGTGACCACGTGCACTGTCTGACAGGAGAACAACAGCGATCGAAACAGTTCGTCTCGCCATCGAGCTGTGTACAAGAGAAGAGAATGAAATTATGCAAATCACACCGCTGCCAAAACAGAAAAAATTGATTATTGAAAATTTGGTTTATCACACACACGCACACCGACACGACGATGAATCAGTGCAGCATGAATAACAGCGCTACCTAATGCATTCCACAGACCAGCAATGTCCCGTCCCGGCAGAAATGCAGACAGCAAAACGCATCATCGTGAACAATGCGGTCTAGGGTAAACTTTTTATGAGCTACGCATCGAAGATACACCGGCGTCGGTTCCATTTTAAAGATAACACAGCATAACCTTTGTCAAACACGCACTGAATGCGTAACAGCCCTGTGGGCTGAAATCGAATACCGACCTATTTTTTGATACCTATGCATCCGGTATTTGATTTATTCGGTATTTATGATTATCACTTTGTCTTCCAAATGACACACTTTGCTGTTATTTTTTATGATTTACAATATTTACTTGGTTGCGCCGGTAATGTGTTCGGTTATATACGTGCATTTTGCGTAAATCACCGATTTCAGTCAAACTCTATTTTGTGTGAAAAATGTGTAGTGAACTATTTAACTAATCGCCAAATAAGGATGAAAATCGATCTGAGGCTTCTATTCAGAGTTGCGGTTGTCACTCCAACTGACCCGTATTCGTAGTCACTTGAATTCATCCGAGAGAATTTGAGGGAGTTTGCAAACGGATACACAAGCTGCATCCTATGGCCTAATTTGAAAACTGTTCAACGAAATCTATTGAATTTTAAAGTATATTGACTTTAAAACTTCTTTTGCTTCATCCCTTAAAGTGTCAATAATTAATTGCCATGCAAATGTATCATTCCGGTCCGATAAGATCCCTAGTTCTTAGTATACAGCAATCGGTTTTTTCATGAATATATATACACATAAGTGTATAAATCGAAAGTATTTCACAATAACACGCCCTGCTTATTGAAAGTTGTCCACTTCATCCAGGACAAACATAACGTGTCTAGTGCAGTGGGCCGTACCCTAAACCTGCACCTTCTCTCCTTAGCACTTTCTGGGAAGTTCCAATTTCATCTTCCTTTATTCGGCATGGAATACTGCTCTGCAGAGCCACTATGACAAACAATAAACAGTTATGAAGATCTTTAATCAGTATGATTATGGGATTGAATTTTTAGCTGTAGTACATTTCAGATTTTGATGGACTAACGGAATGGCATTGACTCAGTGAACGCCGAGGTCTCATATGTTTCAGACGAGATCAGAAAAAGTCGAAGAAATCGAAATATATTTGGATGAGAAGTTGACAAAACATATATGTACAAATGACTATATTCTGAATAAGATCGATTCCGGTGTAATGACGGAACCATGTCATCAGGCAGCCTTTGTATGACCGCAGCCACCTTCCTGAAAACTGCCTGTACATTTGTACATTCAATAAATTATAGATGAAGTAAAAAGTCGTCATTTTAAGCGCGGACTATTTGGATTGCAAAATCACATTCGTTTTTGCAGCCTAGGTTACTTTGTCTGTTTGAAAACATCGGGCGTTGAGATTTATGTGAAATTCGTTCCACCCAAGGCCTTTTGGACTAAGGCTTTGCAGGCCGTTCAGTCATGTGAAATGCATATCCCAGCGTTTCATTTCTAAAATATTTATCTGCCAAAGCATGAACAACAAAGATATCTTACATGAGCGTAATGGAGTAACTGATCTGAATAAATGCCGAAATTTCAAATCCAATCAGGTCCCATTAGCCGCAGATTGCCTGCTAGCTTTTGAGCTGACAGTTCAACCTCTTTGTACACGTTAAATTTTATCCTGTAGTCAAATTAAATCCCGCAATGCTGTCCTTCATGTTTGGAACGTTTTCAACCAAAACATTACCCTGAAGATAAAAGACAAAATGGGTGTAATATACAGTCCGCAAAGGATTGTAAAACAGAGTTGTACTATATCGTGCGTAGGCAAAATGAAATCCGTTGATCCCGTTAACCAGTAGTCAAGCGGGTAGTATTCTTGGGTTCTATCTGTAGTGTCCCACAGGTCAGTTGGTTCGATAGAATCGCATTGGTGGTAAGATTTGTTCGCGGCAATGTGTAAGCATATCTGCCCCCGTTGAATTATTCAGTTGTGATATTTTCAAATCAATCCCTTTATAATCAGGTCAGACTAATTCGATTAGACGCAAGGATTAAAATTCGGACTTGCAATGCTTTGGTTAAGTTAATTTTGGTACTTCTATTCCATCTAAACAGAATCTGGTTTCATATAGAGAAGTCAGAAACATGGGTTTTCACAATGTATCCATGATCGTTTCACCACCGCCGTGCACGTGTATGCTTCAGTTAGAGTGATTTTATAGCCAGTAAGATAAAAATCTAAAAACGAAGACAATATCCCTAATCCTAACGGACAGCGTGATACAAAAACACAAAAAACGCGAGAGTTTAAGGGTCAATCATAAAGGCAAAACTAATATGGCTTACTATTCGCATTGTTTGCATAGATCTGGTTTGACAACATGAATGGCTAGAGACTCCACAAATTTCAGTACCTTTGTTTTTGCCGTGTTGTAGGTGACTTGAAATGCGTTGGTTGGCGTGTCACTGTGTCTTTTTTTCCAATAAGTGTTGTGTTATCGAAGATCCCTTTCTCTTCTGCTCATTCAAACCTGCCATCGATCGCTTTCTTAAGCCACATCAATATGTGTTCGGCTGAAATATGCGGTATACACCTGTACAGCGAAATGCTAACGAATGCATTATGCTAACTCATGTTTCTGTCTCCTCTATTCCAATTTGATTTTATTACGTGTCATTCCTCGGCTTCATCTGAATTGCTTCGATTACCCGCCGATACGTTTCCAGATCAAACAATATTCTAGAACCTGATTTCGGAAACTCTTCACTTGTAAACTTAATACAGCGACGCCTTTCTGTACCACACGACCATTACATGGTGGTTCAGTCGCGTTTGTTTGGCACGGTACAACTTGCATCATCTGCTAGGTTCCCCGCACACGCTGACTGCTGAAATACACTCCATTTTCAAACAGCTTTTATGTTATAAGTTTTTGCAAAGTATGTCAAACGTTTCATATTTCCATTGGATTATAGTTGTTGTTTCGTTTACAAAAAGCCGCAAGTGATATAAAATCGGGATTTGAATACATTCAATCCTGAAATTCCTCAAACTACTTTCAGATCTGCAAAACGACAACTTAAGTACAGCCTCCGACGGATAATCAGTCTATCACAAACTCGCCGTTGCTGTGGCATGACAGATCAACCGGCTTTCAGATTGCGCGTGGTTCAAATGATGACTTTTGTATTCATGGGTTGACATGCTTCCGAATGAACTCTAAAAGTGCAAGTCCGACTGTTTGAAGTGCACAAATGTTTATATGTGCAACGGATACTATTTATCACCCTTAGATCGAACCTGTACAATCATAAACAAATGAATTGGTTTCCAAAAACTGGGTTTCGAATCCGTTGCTAAAGAGAATAATTATTTAATATTTTCTCATTTTAGCTGATACTTTTGACAAAAAATTAACGCTGCTTCAATGCGCGCGGTATAATTGAACTTTTCAGTTTTGAGTGACCAGGAAAACGGACAGGACAAGCAAGTTCTATGTCCGTGTCACCGAAAACTTGATGAAAATGTACAAAGGATATCGAAATTAGACGTGACCTGGTTTTCGGACAATACATTAAACTGACCTAGGAATAAAATTCGGACATGGTTGGTATTCACGAATTGCTACCGTCTCGACTAGTTAATGCACATTTGACTGTTTTTCAGTGAGCTTTTTACCAAAAGCAAGTCTATATTGTTAGATATCGATACTATTTATTTCTTCTAAAAAGAGGGCAAATCAATACATAAGAAAGCGGAATTCCTCGTTCTTGGATTAAAGATCACAGATCTCAAAACCAAAATAAATTATGCAGTCGCTTATTAAATGATGACATTCTTATAAGTCGTTTATCATCATTTTTACTTTTCAATGAACAACTGACACACAATGACACAAACTATCGATACAACCTTTTTACTTCGTTTTACTTCATTACGTTCAAAGCATCTGATAGTTCAGAAAAAGCATTTTGATTAAGTAGTTTGCTGGGTTCCAGTGTGCAACTGTATCTTCTATTTCTGCTGTCCAGCATTATATATATACAGCTTACTACAAAACGTTTGCGATCGAGAGCCAAATTATTAGCTTGTGTAAAGGTCAATCCTTTTCTGTACCAAAGGAGAAAATGTTCAAAACAAATGGACTCACATCCCTGGTGAAACACATTTATATAAGGATCTTGTTAACCTTCGAATTTGTACAATTCCTAGTGTTATAATTCCACAAGGCGGTAAGTGGTCGAGGAAAGTTGTTTATTGCGGACTACAGTTAGGATATCAATCATTTGGCACACATATAACAGATATCTCATTTGAAACATGGCGTCACAATTCCCAGCCGCACACAGGGTAGTGAATAGAGCAATTCTCCTCAGTGGATTTGTTTAATTTTTATCGTTGAAGAAAACCACCAACCGCACTAACTGGCCTGAGTAGTATCGCACAGCACAAGTAGTGAAACGACAGAATTGGTCCATTCATCAGCAATTGGCGTTTGAATTTATTTGGTTTAGTTTATGATCAGGAGGACCACTTAATGACGCTGTGCAAGTTTTATGGTCGCGGTGCTTGAGCGATCGATACGTTTTCCGTGAACCCGCTAACCAAAATGGAATGAACAACTTACCTTCGGAACTTGTGTACACAATACGTTACATTACACAGCGCTCTGTGCTCAGATCCGTATTAACTTTGAACTGAGAAACGAACTCTCACCTGTTTTTAGACCACAAATATCGTAGTTTTGGGTTGAAACCAAAATCTGTAAAAGTGCACCACATTAGTTAAAAGTGTGTAGCGCTTCAGGAAACACGTTAAGTGGGTTGTTGACGGCCTGACTTACACTAAATCAAATTCAAAATAGCAAGTTTTAACGCTACACAACAGCGGTCATTTTCGTAAGCTCGATAATCTACATACAACGGCTAATCTAACGGAGTACGTAGAATGTTTCACGCATTTAGCCACGGCATTGTCAAATATTTCGGTAAAGTTAAGGTTGCTCAAACATGTTGCTATAGCCCTAAATTTCTGTTTGAAATCAGCTTATCTGTGACTTTAAAACGGTACGAAATCCATGTTTGTAATCCATGGCGCTCGCCAGAATGGGCGGTTAAGAACCTCAACGAACTACAATGAAATACTATTCATCTGAGCACCTTCAAATTTGGGGCACAAATCCCTTAGAAATGAATTGAATTGCCAAAGCATTTGGTTGGAATCTCTATGATAGACTTCTTTAACTATCGCTTTCTCCTTTTATTTTTGGTTACCGCAAGTTATTGTCCTGCACTGGTGCATCCAATTTTCCAAATGGCAGGAACAAACACGGATAGTGTTCGCTTATTTTTGAGGCCAGGATTTTATGAAATCGGTTGAACTCAAGCTTTTCTAGTTTGCACATTTATACACGTTGGCTTATAATATCAAAAGCAGTCACAGAGTTAATACTTATATTTGGAAACAGATGGTGGTTGCATCGTTTAAATGATTGGTGTTGAAATTTAATTCCGCTTAACTTAAGCGAGAAAATCGTTTAAACCAATCACTTGTGTTCTATTAGGGAAGTGGTTTATTCACAATAACCATACTCGGTCTAAAACAATTAGAAACATGCGACATTTAGATGTTGATTGTATAATTTAATGTACAACCATTTGACTGAACTTTTACTCCATACTTTACTGCCGGGGGGGACAGCAGAGTTTATAAGCCAAAATGTAATCTATCAATGCAGCGTTTAACGAAATATCCCTCTCATTTCTGTCATTTTCACAAACTGAACCGTTCACATTCTCGACACTTATGTAAAATTCAGGGTCACTACCGTGGCACAGATGTGACCACTACCTAACTCATAGCATATCAAATTCTCGTTTATTAATAAGATTTATGATCACCATAACAACACATCTTTGTTAATTCTGGTTCAAAACTCACCATGGATTTCAATCCCTCGATATTATTTCAACTACTAGACCGTGAAATAACTAATCCTTGAATCTAAAGGGCTCTATCAATTTTAAGCTCATATTACTTGTTTCCGTGATGAGCTGTATGTGAATATTTGCCCCCTGTCTTGGCATTTTCAATTTAATTAGACTGGAAATGGAAAAAGTCAAGGTATTTTTCAGATAAAAATCATTTAAAGTCTCAAATTCTTCGTGTTCTTCGAGATTCTTCCACAACGGAATTGTGATGTGGGCATAAATGCAAAGCATCCGTCACAGTTACTGATATGGAAAAACTAGTATCAAAACATGAGGCATCCCTCGGTTTTATCAAGTCTCTCCTTGATTGGTTTAACGTTTGGGGCCCAGATGAAGTGAGTTGGGAGAGGTTTACAAGTGGTACACAACCTAACTGCACCAGAGTTAGGCGGGCATTCCTGCTGGTAGACCACGAATTCGGAATGGCTGTTTGCTGCCCGCGGCATTACGTGAGAACGTTACCATCCGATGACGTCAGGTGTGCTTCATAGTATTTGGTACACCAATATTAAGTCTTTCGAAACTCGGAAAAAGACACCAATTTTTTTAACAAATTTGATAACACAATCCTTAGAGCATTTTGGTGACTATTGTTTGCGGATGTTCTGATATCTAACGATCCCGTTGAAGCCATGATCTACTGGTCTGGATGGCATAGTTTATTGAACCTTGAATATCTTCTGCCGCAGACGCAAGAACATTGTTCATCCCAATCGACCAAGGACAGGCTTAGTGAAACTGATACCGTTCACGGCTATGCAGTTGATCACACAGCCCCTCTTCTTGCACGGCAATGTATAGGTTCTGTATGCCGAGACAAGTGTTAGTTGGTGATATTCAGATGATGAACTAGTGCCAGCTTATGCTCATACGTCATCCTAGTATGGCAGTTTCCAAAGGTTGATAGTTATTCAAAGGGATAGTATCTGGAGCGGTGATGGCCCAGTAATATTGTCATCCAATTATCACCCCGGGAGTTATGTTCAAATCTTACCACCACCACCTGAGTCCGCATTGTGTTCTGTGACAGCTCTTTGTTTGGCCGCTACTCCCTTCCAAAAATGTCATCCTTACGTTTTAACAAATAGAATTAAAAATGAAACAGAGGAAAACGATTGACGTTTCTAATTTCACTAGGGAAAACATATACATATTTTCTTCCCAATAATCTTGTTTGCAACACCGAGTCAGTTTTGCATCGACAGCTCTTTCAGAGCCAGTCCATTGAAGAACTAATACTATGATTCGATTTTGTGGGGGGATTAGATGCCGCTAACCGCAACAAACGTGACTTGGGTGTCTTTATGGAATATTTCATATTAATAATTATGTGGTTGACCAGAAAAAAATTCCCTGGAAGCATACGACCGGTTTCGCGGTTCTTGCCACTC
>UZAN01041256.1:4719-19389 GCA_900618425.1 Echinostoma caproni | reverse complement strand
GCCCAAAAACAATTTGTGCAAGCGCTAAAGCTTCCCTGGCCCACCCCACCCCCCATACAAACCGCATCGTGAGTAATCTCGATGGTCGGATGAGTGGACAAACAAACATATGATCGTGATGAACCCGATTTCCGGTCTCACGATGAAATCGGTTTTAGTAATCTGTTTTTATTTTATTTTATTTTATTTTCCCATGACAATTTTATTCCCAAGTAGTGATATATATTGAGATATATTGGCGTGAATCCGAATCTCTGAAAACGAGCTTGTTCGCCACTCTGTTGTTCTGTTTGAAATGTGTGATTTGTCGGACAGAGAGAGCAATGATTTCACCAAGGGCTTCGGAATCTGGGTTGTGGTGAAGCGAACGACCGGATCTGTAGCGAAATATGTGCGGGCTACCGATGCCACCAGCCGTCTTCGTACAATTTGACCCACAGAATCAAAGTTTGTATCTGAAGAGAAAAGGCCAAAGGACCCTTGCGAACTCGAAAGGAAGATATCAGAGATCCAGCTTTTACTGCATAAACCTGGTATACCACTTCGACCAATGATGTCCATGCGAAATTCATCCCAACACAATATGACCAAGTGGCTCTTTAAAATACTGGAGCCGGAAAGAAAATCTTGCAAAGTGCTCATTGAAGGATAGTTTTGAACTAACAAAGGTTCTGGATGAGCTAAACATAAGTGACTGTCATATGGCATCGTCCGATTTCGTTTCTCTGTTCACCAATGTGCCTGTTGTGGAAACTATACAAATCATTTGTAACTACGTGTTGGAGAAAAAAATCCAGTTGTGCATTTCCATTTCTGTCCAGCAGCGCCTACTTATTCCATGCACAACAAAAGGAGGTCTACATCAGTCTGAAATTGCCCTAGTAACCATGTAAGCGGAGGAGTGAAGTGATACCATGTTAGGTTGTGATCAACTGTAATGTATAGACTGGTTTGTATTCTGCAGTAAGCACCAGTTGAGATGCAGCGAATTGATTCTGGAATAACATGGTGCTCATTTGCAGTGTTGTGCTCTTTTTTCAAGTTTATTTCGGGAAATAATTGCTTTAAGATTAATTAGACAATATTTGATGGCAGGGGGCGTTCATAAATGTTTCCTTTCCACATCGGACAAAATCAACTTGTTCAATGAGAAAACGCCATTATTATTTCATCTTGAACATAATGATTTCTAAATTTTCTCCGGTCTAGAGATATACGAGGAGAATCAATGTAAGAATGAGTTTTTTATGAATGGATAACCCTAAAAAATATTTTTTTATTTAGGGCGTTTTATTAGGTATATTTCAGTAGACATATTTGTTACACTTAACAGAGATAATCCGAACAGCGTGAGAAATATAGAATTATATATTTTATATAAAAAATATCCAACACCTCAACAGAGTGTAGACGATATCGCAAATGTCAACAATACATTCAAATGATTATAAAACAAGCGGGTAGTAATTTCTGTTGTATTATAAATCCATAAAAGTGTATTGATCAACATGATTGAAAAGAAACATGATGGAAAAAGTACTCTTTCGTATTCCGTTTTTCTAATAAATGCAAATCAACCCAAGTCTCTTGATCTGATATGGTCAGTTCCAGCTGATTTAGAATACATTTTGTTTCTGAAGAAGTACGATACGTTCAGGAATGAGTATCGTTACATTCCTGGAACTCTAGTTTACCTCGAATTGTATTCCAATCATCGATTCTTTCATGCCATAACTCGACGAAGTATTGAAACACCTAACTGGTCAAGATCCGTGAGTGAACGTTATAAATTGATATTTAATTGCACTACCATCCGAACCTATGGGATTAAATAAGCATCAGTTATGTGATATAACCCTAATAAAAATTTAAATTTGCATTTCAACCATAAAAATGCCCATTTGCTTTCATACGGCATCCTCTAGATATCCGTTTATCAATCCGAATTGATTAGATCAAGTATGGGGTCTCAAGTGCCTGTACGTTGCACGATCGAGCACTGTGCTGCATGGCGCCATATAAAATCACTCGAAACTGATTACTTTTAGCAGAAAGTTTTATTCTCATAGAGCGAAATCAAGTTGCCTCTCGGAAATGGAACCATCACAACAACAAGAGTAATTCTGTTAGGTAACATACAAAACCGAGGGCAGAGAGTGGGAGGAAACTGTTTCAAGCGAGTTGTAAAGTAAAGCAAAATTCGGATGAAACAAACTTATGGTTATATACTACATATTGATTTGCGCGAGCTTCCTCGCCGCCCGACTTCGATCATTTCGAAAAAAAGGTTGGATTTGTGTGAATTGGCGCTTTAGTTCAGACTACTTTGCTTTTGTTTTTTTTCAATACAGCCCTTTTGGGTGCCGCATCTACTTGAGTTTCACTGTCAGTTAGAAATTAATTCCGGACGCAAGCGAAATACTCTGAGTGAGCGATATGTTAATTTGTTCAGAGAAAAGAGACAGTCATAAGAACGCGTTCAACGTTCAAACATGTGGTGTTAACGGGCTTTTTTTTGTGTGACGCAAACAAGAACCTTATCGCACTTGAAATAAGCTATTCACGTCAGTCTTGAGTATCCATAATTAGGTGTTGTTGCACTCACAATTCTGAAGTAAAACCGCTATTTGCAGTTCTGCACTCTGAGTGAAATAGACAACCCCAAAGCCATCGGGTGTCGGATTGAATCTCATTTTGGATGAGATGTTGGAAACTGAAACACCCAAAACAGCGTACCCTTCTGAGAAGGCCTTTTCAAGTCCCTTGCAACTGAAACCTAAGTGATACGATCAAGTGGACTGGCATTTTGCGCTATCGCAATAGGATTGCATGTGTTTGTGTTTGTTTCTTCAAGTGTGTGGAGAACAATAAGTGAAGATACAACAATTAAAAACTATATAGCGGTTCACTACATGATTCTGAAAAGGTTGATTGACGAGAAGGAGGGTGTACAAATCTTCATCACAAACGATTTACACTAGTAACTGAATAGGATAGCTCCGTATAATCTGGTTGTATATTTAAGGATCTAATTTTGAGAGCAATGTCTCTGTTATGATTCAATGCCAACAGGAGAAAATACTCAGCTACAAAACCGCTGGGTTACACAAGTTCGCTGCCTGATCCATGCAGGTAAGACGTAGGGTAGGAGCTGATACATCTCACGTCTGCTTGATTTCTTGGTTATTGTTGTCTTCCCAAGCATTATCGGCACTTGAATACGTAAATTTCATCCCAGTGATCCACTCTTGGAGTGATAGACCGAACGTATTAGGGTGAACTTACACAATAATTGCAGATGAAGTTTATTATAGCTACGAGGAATGCTCAATGTGTTCATTTTGGTATCATCACTAAGTACGAGTCTGTTACTACTACCCTTCTGAGCGTATGAACAGAATCCTCTGTCGATCGCTTTCTGCTTTCCACGTTCAATCGACGCTTACTTTGACCTTCACCCAAGGAGACACGCAAATCAGCAATCACATCTCATTAGCACAAAGCGATTGCCTCAGCAATCCTGACATGTAGGTTTCGGTTGAGCATGACACGATAAAAACGCTTTTCCGATGGAGTTTAACTTTTATCCTCGATGTTTCATCTGGTGGCGGCATTTTGATGAAGGTATTATACAACACAATCCATCCAAATTCGTCAAACGAGTCTGATTATTTCACAGTTGTTAGTCTTCCTGGAAGTACAGCAAGTTTGCTTCCGTTCACTTCTCATAGTCATTGGATAATTCGAAAAAAAATGATTTCTGATCAGTCTACGCGATTTCAAACATAACAATGAACGATGGGGATGTTGCCTAATGCCCACGGTTTAATGTTGTATTTTTGACACAAGCCACAGTGAATCCGGCTTCCATTTCATTCAAACTGGTTGCTAGAAAATGGGCATTTGTCTGGGATAAAAGCTAAAGAATTGTAACACGGAAATGGATCAAAACAACTTAAGCAGAAAACGTTGGTTCACTAGTTCACTTGTTCACTACAAGATCAACTAGTATGAAGCATCGATTGCCATAAAAAAGATAAAATGCCAGTTAATGGTCTTTCACTGACTGAACAATCACGGAGCATAGAAAGGGTATACAAGCGAAGGTGCATGATTAAATTGAGCAAAAGCAATAAATTTCTTAGTTAATGAACTCATCGTGTAAATGAGGTGTGAGTTGTAAATCCATGAACTGTTTCTATTTGGTTGGGTCTCATCAGCAGTGCGAATCCGTCGAACACACCAGGGATCAAACCGGGGGTCTCACAGGTAGAACGCAAGCATACTTTCCACTCGGCCACCGGGCAACTGATCAGACCATATTTCAATTTGGGTCGGTGGATTCGCACTGATAATGGGACCAAACCAAGTCGAAACAGCTGTCCAGTGCTTCCTAACTTTTCCGTTCACGACTCATTTACACGACGATTTCACCATCTAATCAAATCAAAACCTCCATTCTTATCATATAATAAAATTTCTATCAAATCAACTTGACCGGGGAAGATTAATTATCAAGCCCTATAAGAGTTTTGATTCACTCCAAATGCAACTGTATTCCAAGGAAAAGAACAATTTACTCCCCGTTGACCCTTGGTTTACTTTGGTTATCCTCATATAAACTAGTAACCCAGGCTACATCAATCTGAAGATACTGCACAATTACTAATTGACTTCCAGTACATTGTGACGACGAGTATACCATAACCCTTACGCACTACATAGCATGTGGTGTTTCAAAATTTTAAGTAAAACACAGATTTCTAACTGAACCACAATGGAATAAAAAAATTATCTCAAGGCTGCATCTGGATGGAATTATGAGTTTTACGGGTGTACATGTAACGGATCACTCCAAATCTGGTGGAGTGGTTGAAAGTCGGCAAAGAGAGCATTCGTATTGGGCCTGTAAATTGAACCTTAAACCATCAAGTAAACTCTTGTAATTTCGAATGCAAGTATTACGCAACCTAGACCACAGTGAACACTATCGCAAAATCTCTGTTCTCCTCAATCTTATTACAATGTACGTCTCTTAAACTAGTAGTTCTAAACTAGTAAGTGTTTTACTTCTCAGAAGTGCAAGGTAGCTTTCACACGTAATAGGGAAACATAAACACGTTCACAGAGTATGAAATAAAAATAAACCCGTTGTTAAACCCATACATTACTCTCATGCTTTTAGTCGTCGAAGCACAAAGTTTCTGCATCAATCTCGTTCATTAGAGAAACTATGAACACTAATAATATACAATCTGTGATGCGTACATTATGCGCCACAGTGTGGGAGAGCTAATCCCTTCAGCAAATAGGTGTTTGCTAATCATTCTCCAGGTGATCATGACAGAAGCTAAATCACTTTCAAACAAAATTATTGCGATTGCTCAAGCTTGTTTCCTTTTTGATTTTGGGCCATACACGCAGTGGCTAGCAATCGCTAAGTCTCATTGGTAAATCCACTTAATGTGTTCTCAACAGCACGTCATCCTGGGCTAACCGCATATTTTTTATCTTCTTGTACGTCATATTTAAAGAATTATAAAGTGATTTTTATGCTTTTTCTTCACTGGACTGAACATGCAGAATAACTTTCAGCTTCAGTGATCTGGACCAAGAGCTGACTTACCAACTTTGCAACCACTGTTCCTTTGCTTTTCCCGCATTTTCAAGCTCTATGCAGTCAGATAGGCAAGAAATTCGTTTTAACGCTTTTCCTGATTAACCCGGCCTTCGCGAGATACCTAAAGATGTGCACACTTGCACACACCAGCTATCTTATAGTGATAAACTCTGCACACAACACGCTTAGCATATGTGGAAATATCGTGAATGCAAAACCAAAGCTTTTTACTGCCACGAACACAGTTCAATGTCAGTGGAAAATGTCGAAACAAACATTTGTTTGCTCATGCGACCAAAGTTAACCTACTGATCCCACGATGATCACAATAGCATTTCAAGTATTAAAAAACACATTTCCATATGTCCTCTGATCATGACAACTAAATAGGCATTGCAATGATCTTTGTAGAATAATCTTTGATTATTGTTAGTGTGAAAGACGCTCTGATATCAATGGATGTCTTACGAAAATATCGATGAAATCACAAACAAAAAAATGAAATCAGCATCATAAATTTCAACGTTGACCGATGAAACAAGTTCTATACAGAGTTACATCAATAGCTCAGGTAGTCATCTTTATTGTAACTAAAATGCTTTTCACTGCCTTTATTCTAAACTCTTAAAGACTGGCAATCTAAAAAGCATTCAGGTCGTTCAGCCCTATTAAATCATTATCTGTTGTATTGAAGTTGACCAAAACGGTATATTTAAACGTCCACAGCAATCTGCCAACAGTTTCTCTAAGTAAATGATGATCATAATTATCTAATTTATCACTGTTTCACAATTTAGTTAAATCCCTCTGGGTGGTGCTATCTTGAGTGCAGGCCAACCTTCGACTTCATTTCGAAATCAATAGGTTCATCGTAATTCATTCCGCTGACCCAGAAAATCGATGTTAGAGCTCTTTTTAAGAACAAAAATCACTTTATTCGCAACCTCTAAATGCTTTTATAAGCTGTTTATTTTCTTCGCTCATTTACTTCTAGTGATTAACGATACTCCTCCTATTTAAAAGGCACACTTTCTTTCAAAAATTTCGATCATTAGTTATCGTTTCGACTCATTTATTCAACCATCAATTCACAATACTTCATAGGTAATCTAGACCCAAATGAGCTTTTCTATTCCCATCAGGTGAGAAATGAAATATAAACAAATAATCTAAATAGTTATATACTCCATGAAATCTATTTTCTCAAAGAAGCGAAATTCATAAATACCGATTTGTTTTTAGTATTGAACTCCTACAACCGCTTAGGATAGACAACAATTTTTACTGGTCAAGTCACTTTCATATCTCTGCTTGTAAACGGCCGTGTTTCTCATGTCAAATTCCAAACCAAGGAATCGGTTTACATTCCGTTGGTCATCCGTGATGTTCCATGATTTACTTAGAACCAGGATCTTACAATCACGATTGTTTCCACGTTTCCTCATTTGTTTCCGGCTTGGGTAACTAAGGAATTTGCTCACCATCAAACAATCTTTTATTTCAATTTGGCGCAAAGGACCTTTTTAAACGCTAAGAACCCTTTGCGCAAAAACTAAAAGTGTCATCCGTTCGTGCTCTGTACGCACTGCAAATTTCCACACAACATCTCGTGCAGTGAAATCCCCTTGTGTCCGATCCGGCAATAGCTGGATAGAACAAGTAAACTCCGCCTCAAACTTAGACAAAAATGTATTAGTTGCTATCTTTGTTATTTATACATCGTTTTGTATTTAATGAGACTGTTGGTGAGTGGAGATTTTTTCTAATTTACACGTTAAATGCTACACCTACACAAGTCGTAATACAATACTATCTGTTTTGTAAATCCCTATTAATCTACGGATAAGTTTTCAACGGAGTGAATACGTCATTCTTTGAATCATTGAAAAACTATTTTTAATTATTTATTCAAATGATACTGAACAACAATTTAGGTGAGCAAAGCGGTTCGATTTCGAGGGGGGGAGAGAAATCGGTTCCGGGTGAGACAGGCACATGCGCATTTGTTTTACTGTCAGCCTCTTTGATCGATATGTGTGTGCGTGTGATACAACATGACCTTCGAATGAGTAACGAGTCCTCGTGGATCGCGGAGCTCTGAATCTAAACTAACGTTGGTTTGAGTGCATCATAGAACATCACCGGTCACGCAATCTCCAGAGCGGAACTCCCTGCAGACTCAAAAAACACGCATTCATTACGTCCTGTTTCAGGTCACATCATATCAATCTAGCCATTGTAAACATTTTATCACATAATATTCAACCTTAAAGAAGGCTAAATGTATCCGGTCAATATGAATATGTGAATTTGAAATCCCATGCACAATTCCACCAAGCAAATGAACTTCAGTCAGGAACCAATATAATTGCAGCTATTCATCAAACGTATTGTACTGTGTTGTGTTATAATAATGTGTGTAGGTAGCTTTGTCTACATTTCAGTACCATATAACACAATGCAATCTTAGAACAATTTCAGCCCTTTATGAGATCCACAAAATTCGTAAATTATGGTTGAAAATGTTTAATTTCACGAACTGTTCGCCTGGCTAAATAAAATGAAACTGTACAAAATTTCGAATGCCTCGTCCAGTTGAATAATAAAAAGGTGTATTTTCGCTTATGTTTAGAGCTGATGTCCACAAATACCAGCTGTAACTATGTAGACTACTTGTGTAAGAATCCAAACAATATTCAAGTAGTAATTTGTCCAAAACTGTACGATTTCTGCTTCATAAGGTTGTACATACCTATGAAGTCTGAATAATTTTTACTATTCAATCGTTGAGTGCATTTTCATTTATTAGAGGTGGTATCCCATCGGCGCTTTGCATGTCTTCTCCATTTAAATTGCAGTTATTTATTGAGCATGGACAAAGGTGCATAATCATAAACCTCATCTCGATGAAGAATCGTTCGCCACTACTCTTCACTCCCAACTCTGTACGGTCACTCATGCATGATTACGATATCCAAATTGAGTGAGGTGGTTCTATTAGTCGTGTTCCAGACAATCCCGATAGAAAAGTACACTGACACCTTGCTATTGTGTTCCTGGCAGTGATTCAAAGGATGCACCAATCAACATTGATGGTACAAGCCAAAGAGAGAATAAGATCAGAAACACAAAGGTCCCATTAGTACATCACACTATGCAGATTCAGGCGCGCGTGCGTGCGCAGGCGCACAATCACAGAAGCTGAAGCACGGTCAACGAACGTTTCATCGTCAGGAATCAACCCACACGGAGCAAGATTTGGTCTCACATTGATGAACTTCACGGTTGAATCGATTTGGAACTGAACCATATCTGAGTGCAAACAGTTACTTAAACAGCACCATGTCCTGAATATCAATTTCATATTTGCAGTCATGTGAATACAGTCAAGCGAGATGCCGTAAACTGTTTCTAGCACTTTAATTGGGTTCCGTTCACTGGCTTATACTCGCTGAAGTTGTGGCAACACCTGATAAATCAAAAGTAGACTGATATTTCAAACTTCAAATGGCGAGGAGACAAATGTAAATAGCCCCGGATTATACTTTGTACAACATGAATTGGCAGACACGCTCATGTTTTGTAATTCACAGTGATTCCAATACAACACAAAAGCCAGTTCAACTGTCAACCATTTGTGAATACGGACGACGGATAGGTTTCTAGTTGTATCTGACAAACCGCACGACAGATTAGATAATCACCTATATGCCCCGATTCACCCTGTGAGACAAACGCCCAGTTTGAACTCCTAAACCCAAATTCCCAGTGGAGGTTGCAAGTCATTTCAAATTAGGCTTTGTGCACTCAACAGAATAGTATGTCAAAGTGGAGAATTCAAGTGAAATACTGTCAAATCTTTGAGTGACAAAGAGTTTGAGAAAACTTGACACAGCTTAAACCCTCTCATGAGAACTTTCTCCTGTGCTTAAATCACATATTTCATCATCAGGTAGACAAAACACCGCTTATTTCCAATTTCATCAAGAGACTTGTGTTTGCGGCCGATTCTGCGAGATCTGTTGGTCACAGATTGTGCAAGTCCCCCACCCCACCGGCAATGAAACAACTCTCCGGAAGTGTGCAGGCAGTCCTNCAGTCCTCTCCACATCGCATTTTTTGTAATGTCTGTCTGACTGGTCCCTAGTAAAATGCACTTCCGTGTCCGTTGGCTTATATTGTCTGTTCTTTGCGCTGTCATCAATTTCCAATTCTGTTATGAAGCATTGCAGTTATCCAACTGATTGATGCTGTGTTCTTCGGAATCACAGACGCATGGACTATCACTCACTTATAGTTTTGTAGTTCACATCAATCAATGCGTAGTTCGAAAGAATCATTTTCTATCTTTGACTTGAAACAAATTTGACAATTTGTGACTCCCAAGAAAATCCGTTTTCTGTCGCATTTTTCTATCTGATTGGCTTTTCGGAATAAAACAATAAAATGGCAGGAGAATAACAACTATTTGAGATCATTTGGAAGTCAGCTTTTTTTTATCCCATTATATTCAGTTGATGGGAACGGATAATCGATGTTTTCGTCGATTTGATCAACGGCAAAGGGCATTTTGACGTCCACAGAAAAAACATAACATGCATTTAAGTTACGTAGGTTGTCAATTAAGTTAGTTTTTCTGAACTAGAACCGGGTGTATTCCCACAAAACGTCTACCACTTAGATTTTTACATTCTAACAGGAGGGAATAACAAAATAACTTCATCACATTTTGCCTTTGTGTCAATTAAAACTGATTCCTGTGAAGTTCCGCGTATTTTTCAGGATTCGTGTCGAAACAAAAACGCAGCCGAATGTAACCAGACTGCGCCTGCACCAAAATATTTCGTATGAACATGAAACTACAATATGTATGACGAAAAAGTCCATTACACAGAACACATTCACCTTTCCATAGTTTGGAACAATTAGTACAGAAACAGCTATTTAAAGAAGATCACTTTTGCTATTTTTACTTATACTTAACGATGCGTTCTTCCAGAGAAATGGTAATGCAGCTACCTGTGTATTGAAGCAATATATGCTTTGTATTCTTTGGCTACATGGCCAGCTGCTAAGAGATTCTACCTGTTTGTTATCTCCGAAACTTTGGGTCTATAAACGCCGAGTAATGAGACAATAGTAAATCAACACAGTTTCGTAAAATTTCGTATCTGTCACACATTAATTTTAATAGTTGGTAACTGATAATTTTTTGATGACTTCATCATGACCATTTATGACATGATCATTTACCATTTTATTTAAAAACTCAATGTCTGAGGCACAAATTTCATACCTTCTGGTTAATATCGATCCGAATCCAGCCATAAGAGCCTGAATAAATTAGCTGAGTTATTTATTATCAGAAAGGGTCATTTATCACTTGCCGAATTCAACAATGACCGAACGTTTTAGCAGTTATTTTCGTATATGTTGATCTTAAGCAATCTATACTGTAAATCGGTTCACTAGCCCAGGGAAACTAACGTATCTGGAATCACCTTTAGAAGTTATGCACTTCAATGCCACATAGAAATGTATGTCTATCTTTTCCGGAGATTGTTTTGCTGGATTATTATTTTAGGATATGAGTGCTTTCCCACAGAGTCTAGATACAAAATGGTGGTTGGTTTGACTTTTAACAACTTAATGTCATGTCTAAGAGATCTACGTCGAACCGTTCTGATTCAATCCATTGTGAGGTAAATAGTGCATGCGGAATTCTGCGATAGGTCGAGATTATTTAACAGCAGTTGAGAAAATATGTTCGACCTTAGTTTCACTGAAGTTACATCAGAAGCCGTAGTTATAGACATTATATGGTGCCACTTCGATTCCAAATCCTTGGATAATATAAGGTTTATGTGCAGCACCTTATTTGAGGTTTCTTCTAATTACTGCTGGATAAAGGTCAAATCTGTTATCATTATTTTGTGGGATGTATTAAAATTTTCATCAATCAAAATGTTGTTTGGACCAAGCTCACTGTAACTTATTGCATGGGTAACAGGCAATTACATTGAGTCAGCAGAGTGCACCAGATACCGCGAGGCAGTTCATCACGTTCAAAACCATCAAATTGCTCTTATCTCATTTGATCATTGATTTCTGTTTCATATTCCATCTTCGCGATCAACCGCGACAGAACTAATTCTTCGCAATAAAACAATACTTATGGAATATTCCCATCTCGGCATGGAGAGAAAACGCGATGGTTTCAGCGACAAGCTCGTTTTCGGCAACTTCTTCCTCGGCCACAACGTGATACATACCCCCGATATAACGCGTGATGACACGTCCACATCCTAATTGTTTTCCTAACCGTGTTACGATCACATCCTTCCATCCCACCCTTTTCCCGACCACACACCAAAAACAACCACAAACCACAGATCACACATAGCCATTGACGAACATTTTACTTTTAATTTGACTATATAACTGTGTTAGCCCAATGAAGAAGTTGTCGAAAACGAGCTTGTCCACTAAAACAGTACTTCATAATAAGCATACACGCGCGACGAAGTCTGAACAGTATTTCTCCACCGAATTATTTGCAATCACAACCCTGTAACAGAAGTAATCACCAGACATTTTTTCTTCCATCGTTTTCATGAATGCGACGTTTAAACCGCTTCTGAACAGTTAAGAAATAAAGCTATTTGCTTCACTCACTCACCAGGTGTTTTTGTTCAGTTTGAAGATATTTATGTCTGTTAAACTGATGTTGACTTCCGACATACTTAAGTGCTTGTTTTCGCTTTAAACCAAATGGGAATTGTTTGTCCAGTACCATAAGTTTATGTTAATATTGGCTCAAACCTCGAGTTGAACGATCTTGCCGAAATTATGCGTATTTTGAATTCAATGGTGCAGATTGTTTAACCAAGATGTACTTGTCTATTCTCGCTCGAACTGAACAGCATCTGAGACTAGACTACGTTTTCTAGTCACGATCGGCTGAAAGGATGTTGGAATGTCTGTGAGTGAACGATTGTTTCATTCCATTCTACTGACCGGTCTATTCTGTTCCGTTCTTTTTTCGTACTATGAATTCTAAAAGCACACTGTTGTCTAGTCAGATAGTGATTATATAATCACTTGTTTTTGATCCAAGCACTTAGCCGTTCATTCTCCTCTCAGAGATTCGGATAGACGAAGAATATTACCTCATGTGATCNCTTTCATTTTACCAGCGAAGAAAAATCAATTCCTTTGAACCTAATAAACCGATAAATGTGCAATTTTGATTCATTAGGTGCGATTATTAGTCTTATTTTATTCATAACTACCAGCTTTATAAATTTGTCCAAAGAAAACAGAAACAATACACTCGTTTTCCAGGAATGAAATATATTTGCTATCAAATGGCAATCAGTTCACGCCTGTTTGCTTGTCATACTTCTTCTGCTATCTTTGCAAAAGGAACCAGTTACGATGCAACGTAATAATTCCGACTGTTGTTTAAAATAGCGTTACGTCGGATCGCATTTAGTCTGCTCCTGATTACTGCCTCATTTATCACTGGATGCGCACCATCTCGGATCCGGCCATATCCTTGATTCAGTTCATCAGTTAATTAAATTTCCCGAATTGCTTCCAGCACGACAAAAATCACTTCACTTCACTTAAGCTTCAGTGTTAGCCGTTTGGTTAGACTTCCTCAACTATAGCCAATGCATTGACCCATTGTGATGCTGAAAAACCGATACTGGTTCCCGTCGCGTGCGACTCACATCGCAGAATTCAGCGTCCTGTCTGAATGTATGCTCAGAGTAAATTGACGTTCTGTCGTTTTTCACAATTATTAATGGGGAGAATTGTTGAACCGCCGTGGTTTATCCGTGTCCTACTGGTATATATGTGTTTTCCGTTATTTCTGGAATCCCTGAAGATCTTTTTTGCGGACTATCGAGCGCACATCAGGTTTCAGCACGTATGATCTTTTAGTTTTGCTGTTCTTAATGAGATATTCTCCAGAAACAGAAAAGCGACCTTTTGCCCTCAATGAACCCCACTCTAAGCTCGATCCGTTTGTTTATGTTCCTTTTGTATGTGCTGTTCGCTGGCATATATCTGTGGTCTGCCTGCATGAGTTATTGTATGTGAAAGAACATGAGTATTTGGAAAAACTCTTTGTCATTAAATTTGTGTTCACGCTGATTTGGATAAATCACAATAAACTGCTTCTGTTCAATTTCAGTCGTGTCGCCGATTGTAACTTATTCTCACATTCATCATCTGCAATGAATCCAGGTTGCCATACGACCAACCAACCACAATCCACACTGCTTAAATTCGATGAAAAACATTTTGGACGAACTGAAAATTTACTTTTTCCTTTTGGACTGAAACTGTTGATATTGAAGCGCTAGCTTAGGTAAAAAAACCGGGCTACAAGGGGAACAATAACATACATCATGCATCTGTCTCATCTGCTTGAAGTCTATAATGACAACTCATCACAGTTCTTTTGTGCATCTCTCAGACAGTCGCTAATACTATAATTGCATCACGCAAATGGGCACGAGTTAAGCACATCACGCATTAATCTCGTTATGGTTCACGTTTGTCGTCTACGCGCAAATGCATTCTCGTTCATCCGTGAAACTTGTGGCTCCTTTTCCGGGTTGCCACTAGAGATTGACAATAATGGTGATCGGGGCAGAGGTGGGGGGGGGAGAAGGTAGAAGATCAGACATGCTGAATTATATAGTCTCGATTTGCTCGGCGGAAAAGCAATCCGGTTAGTATGCAGCAGGTTTTACGTGTACAAAAGGTAGCACTCATTATATTCTTTCCTTTACTAGAAACGATATCATTGTCTGAAGACTTTTTCTCTGGACGCCGTATAACAAAATGTGGTGCATTGTGCCGCTGTTACTCTGCACTATACTCTTCCAACTTCTACTTTTAATCGGCTTTTGCCTGAATGCATATAAATATATATTGTTTCACAGATACGACCATGGTAAGCTAACTTTATGGCTATCCTGGCTTTAGCACGATACGGCTGCCACAGTGTCTCCGACTAACACGTATCCTCTCCA
>UZAN01041254.1:27376-44531 GCA_900618425.1 Echinostoma caproni | reverse complement strand
ATATATATGTGTATATATAATTTCAGGAGGCATGACACTCAGATCGCAAATAACGTCCGTTTTCTAATGCATGCCTTCATTGTCAAGGTCAAGGTTGGATCGACCATATTTCTACTATTTGTTCCAGTTTAGAGCATAGTCATCAATTCTGTTTTGCTTCTACAACAAAGCGAACTCCATTAGGATCAATCACTTTTTTCTCTGTCTGTGATCAGTTTCATGTTTCAGTGCCTAGTTGTACTTGCAGACCCGAATTTCTGAATTCTAATCGGAGACTGGTGGTTTGTTTCATTTGATTTCATCGCCGAAAACGATACCCTCAGTTTTGTTGCCCCTCCAAGCGACTGACTAAGTGTGGTCTTATTTCACTAGTAAACCACGCATGAGAGCCTGAGCAACAAAAAGNGTCGATCGCTACCAGGCACGCGATATATCATGAATTGAATTTTCTCCCAGTTCGGTTCAGAAAATATTTAGCATTTACGAGTGTTTGTGCTGGTTCCTCGATTACCGATACGGGCTACGCCTATACCTAAAGGTGCGAATCGCGCCATCACTGCCCAAATTTGGTACTAGACTAGTTCGTTTTTGGCNTTTCGAGCCTATATGGTTCGCATGTCCCTATGAATGGTCATTAGAACTTCATAACAGTTGGGTTCACTCCTTATGCTGTTGATCGCAGCAATTTCACACCCAATTTTTAAGTTTCAGTGAAGGATTAGATGCACGTAAAACTATAACGTAATCCACAAATATAGTTCTAAATGAAGTCGAACACCCAACGGAAAGTTTGACAGCTGGATCATTCTAAAATTGGGGAATAGTATGTGATAAACCGAAGGTTTTGCAGGTTCAGTGGCCGCGACGTCAAAATGTTGCGTCCCTGTTTAAGTAAGTAAATAAGCTCGCGGTCAATTATTCAGCACGTTCATTGTTGAGGGTGCATGTGTAGCCGAACCATAGACCGGTGAGCAAGCAAAAGCGGGCAACACTTAGGAAGGCAGACATGTCAACAAACGGCTCACGCGTTACACAACATCCGAAAGCGGTCAAACAGTTTGAAACATTTCAATGCAAATATCCGATCGGCCGGAGCTGATCGATATTGTAGCAGAATCAGTCCGCATGTCGTGCGTGCGTGCTGGCTGGCAGCATCTCACAATCAGTCAATCAATCCGGCCAGAAGCGAACGCGACAAACGTACCAGTCAATCGTAGGCCACATCACCTTCCACAAATAAGTAGGGAATCGGTATTTCACAGGAAAAACTACAAACCATGAACTAACGATAACTTGCATAGTCAGAACGTCTTTCGTGTCTGAGTGGCGGAATTTTGCATTTTTAAGAGAGATTGAATTTTTTTCCTGATCCTAGAGCAGCCCCGGAATGTTTTCTGTTTGCATAGTCACTTTTGTGTAGGGTGGGAAGTGCGCTTTACATATCTCTCAAGAGGTGGTTGATTCATTGGGGGCATCTAACATCAACATTCAGAATGGCACCGTCAACAGATGTTTTTGTAACTCAAGTGTGAATTAGGTTTTGTTCAAACTAAGGTCTCCGGTGGAACCCCTAGAGAAAATTCTCTTTCGCGGTCTGAGATTCCTAGAGGGATACTACCCAAAAATCTTTGAGCAATCCATTGGACCTCGCATCGTTCTGTGCTACACGCAGCTGATTCAAATTTCTCTGGTGTTGGCCACCGGAACTCACTCATTTCTCTCCCATTCCATTTGTTGTCAGCTCTCTGCATAAATTTGTTTCTCAGGTCTGTTCGATGTGTTTAGCTTTTTAAACCATAACACACGGAGAAGGATACAAATTAGGACGTAGGGGATTTTAACCGCAAATTAAAACCACCGCACAATAGGATCGGTTGGTTGGGGCAGGTTCTGTGTATGACTAACGGTCGCCTACTACACCGCGCCTTATTTGCAGAAGCTGCTACATACTGGAGAAAGCCACATGGAGATCAGCAAATGACGTGGAGACAAGGCATGAAGAAATGCACAGAGCGATTAGGTAGAGTAGGTGTCTTCCGGATCGGGTTNGTGACTGGATGGTTGGAGACACTGAAAGTCATGGCAACTAGCTGACAGCAATGGAAATCTTGCTCTCACTTGTTAACAGATCAAAATGCTTGAAAACTTGTGTTTGCACAGTTGGACTGTATACTCTGTGGAGGTTCGTTTTATTTTTCCGTCCTTAAGAATAGGCCCAATCCTGATCTCGTTCTCACTCATCTCGCATGCATTATGAGTTTAGCACTGACCAATGAACTTCACTCGCTGTATTACACTGCACGACGATGATGATGATGACGACCGCTGTAACGCTAACGATAAAGAAAAAAAATATGGGCACTTCCGCTCAAAATATTTATTCAAGCACTCTGGTTTATCTGCCCAATGAATTGTACTGCTAAGTTCAATATGGTGCTCCGGATGGTCATTCATATCAGGACAGACTGCAGGTTAGATTGATAGCAGAAAAAAAATAATCGGCAACTAGCAAATTACTGTGCCATAGCAACAGTAGTACAGGTTATCGTAAAATTTCAATTTCAAAATTTCATGTCTGATCTCGAATTCACAGGCACCATTCTCAACCATATTTTACTCAGTAAAAAACGAAGGGATAAGTCTTACTGATGTATATTTCTCATTTTTGATGCGTTTACCTTAATGAATATAAAATCGGTAGTCTGAGTTTGCGCTGCCAATTGAACTGGGACAATGAGTCGATCGAATTTTTTTGGTTATCAGAAATGCGCAAATATGGAGCTCAACTGTCGTCCATCACTAGCGTGCAAGATGTTCGTAACTGTCGACCACTTGTTTCATTTGCTCGAAGGCCGAAGCGAATGTGTTCTGCAAAAGGAATGACGAAGGGAAGCACCGTTTCTGAGTGATCGAATTGGTACCAAAGACCTTTCGAACCGATTGGTGTATACCTTGAAATAAACATTTTCCAGAAAGGTGCTACTGGCTACTCGAAGTCGCGGCACAGTAACACTCTATGGTTTCAGCATTATGGACATTACGACTTGTGGTCGAGCGGTTAACATGCTTGCGTTCTACCTGTGAGGTACCGGGTTCGATCCCCAGTTGGATTGCTGGATTCGCACTGCACGAATAAGACTCAATCAGGTCGAAACAGCTGTACAGTGCCTCCTAGTTTTTCAGTTCACGCTTCATTTAATTTATGCATGATGAATTCCTTCTGTGAAATTCTGATCAAGCCACATCCCGTCGGCGTTCTGGCCACAAACGTACAATCTTTCAATCAGTCCATCAATCTTTCTGTCTGTACAATGATGGCATCGATTTGAAATGAACTTCGAATGCATTTTTTTGAAGTTTTCAATGAAAACCCTCAAATGCTATGATTGTGTAGACGGGTACAGATGTTACCTTTCAGGTTTCATCTAGCCTATTCATCAAAACAGACAGACATATCAATCGAGGTACTTCAGCTGGATAAAGCACGAGATGATGTTTAGCGTGTATTGACCACATTTGCTAGAACCTTGATGAGGGGTCTATGGGCACCTGAAGTGTAATAATATCCAGAAAATATCTAGCCCGGGTTGATCGGACGAAGTGAGCCAAAACAAGATGCATCGATTATCTCTTGGCTGTTACAAACCAAACTTTGATTTGTGTGTGAGCCATGCTGGTTCCACGGCGTTTTCTGTCCTGTCTGGACTATCATTGCAGAATAGCAAAACGTTTTTTATTCACATATAGAACGGAACTGTTCGGTTCAGTTCCTATACAAAATCAGCAAATAAAGCAACACTAGCTTTCAGATCACAGAGAAAACCTACTATTCTTTCTCTACAATAATGTAGCTTCAGATTTGATTCAAACAACTAGACTTGAGATCATTTGGATTTGGAACAACTGGACGATGTTCACGAATGGATCAAAATGTCGTGAAAGATATTGTGTGATGACTCACAAAAAGTCGTGAACAGCTGTTTCGTTATGGGACGGTGTTTGTCATATGCATACTATGTTCCGAGTTCGTCTCGGGATCAGCATTGCTAATGATTCCAATCAGGGACGAAACAGCATAAAAAAATCATACGATGCGGTGATTAAATAAACTCTCGAGGGGTTGTCAAATGCAAATGTCTTTTTACTTCCTTTTTTATTTATTGACTATACAATTGTATAGTCCACATTCAGGAAGGAGGCAGCGGCCATACAAAGGCTGTCTGGGAAGACGGGCGGCGGTGGAGCGGTTCGAAACCCGGACTTCCAAATCGCAAGTTAGTGACCTAACCATTTGGCCACCGCCACCGATCACAGAAGAACAACAAAACACATCCGATGTGTCGATGGATGCGCATGCATTCAAACCTGTACGCATTCACTTCCAAATGCTATTCACCCGATTGAATCTGCTTTATATTGAAACAGACCGGACCGTATCTTTTTTTTTTATCTCATGTGAACCACCGTAACACCTAGCTGCATCTTTCCAACAATTCGCAAATAACTGTGCGTTGTTTTAGTACGCTTTCTGTTAATGGCTGCCATGTAACTCGTAACTGTATCTCTGTAGACCACCTTGAAGTTCACGTGTTTACAACTGATGGCTTAGAGAAAAATCTTCACCGCAGAGCCCCAGACAATGTGCTAATCTGAAATGAGCCCCTTCTGATGCATCTGCCCACATATGTTCTGTTACCCTGTATCATCCTACTCACAACACATTGTAAAGAGAACTCGGTTTTGAATATTTCAGAACAGCTATTCTTTGAATAACCTTCAGAGCTCCAAACGAGGTATTTGTAGTGAAAATCACTTTAGGAGTGCAACTGTGAGAATGTCTTCAACAGAAGATGTGTGTGTTGGACGAGGAGAAACACGAAACCAGTCGTGTACATCGTGGAGAGTTCTGTCCAGTCAATTATTAACTGCCAGGTTCGTTGTTCAGCCAATGACTCTTCATAACTTAGGCCTCACATTTTCCCTTCCCGTTCAACGTCTGATCTCGTACCAGGGGGACCCATTTCAGATAGCGTTTTCTTACTGTCTGGTTTGGCTACTTCAACAGCAGCGATAATATAAAATCAGTTCAACTGAATGTGGTAACGCAAGTTAGGACTTGGCACGGGATTTTATCCCTTGAAGTCAGTTTGCATAGCATTTACTGGGATGGTACTGGAACTCAGATCGAGGTCCCCGAGCCAGAAATGTTTGCATACTACAATGAATACCATGCGACCGATTGGATAAAACCATATGGTTGAGCACGACAAGGGTTTGAATGGGTGAACAAGGCCTTGTCGTTGTCTATCGATTCTCACTGGATAGCGTCAAACGACAAAAACCTTACAAACTGAATACTGAGACAGTGAGAATTGTGCAAACACAAAGTTTTTATAAATGTATCATGAATACCATGATTGGGACTTAACGTGTAGACATAAAATGTCAAATCGCGTTAACATATGAGCAAAAGAACCCAGAAAGGTAGCGATAAAATGAACAATTAAGTGCAATAAAAACAATGCTGTGATTGAATTACATAATTCGGCCGTTTTCGGGAATAGTTTTCATTTGAGAACCTTGTTGGGGTTCGAACCCTCACGCATAGGTTGTGGAAGGATAGCATTTTTCATGAGTTTAAATCCTACCACGGTTTCTGATCGTTCAAATTCGGTTGTGTATTTTGAATTCAGACGGACAGTAGGGGTTGGCACATGATTTTCGTTGCTAAAGTATGTCAATCGGTCAGGAAATCGACTGTAGGAAAGTGAATTGATTGTACACAATAGCTTTGTCAACGCAGTTTCTGCCGAAGATAGAATGGGGGTCAGTTTCCTCTTTCGCTACCATGAACATTGCACTGTCATGTGACTGTTTTAGTTATCATCGTTCGGCTAACCATCTGTAGAACTAATAAGGAAGAAGTAAAGAGTTTAGCGAGAATCGCACTATTAGAATAAAGATATCGAAAGCATCTAAAACAGGTACGTCTGGCAAGGGAGCGGATGCGCAGGCACTGATGTCAACAACACTCGGCCGCATCACTCACTGTCCTCAACCTTCGATTAGGTTAGTTATGAGGTCCCCAAATGAGGAAGCCTATTGTGAATAGTGGTCAGATTTTTCATACCCCTATGGGATTTCATTTTCTGACCATCCCCTATCATCTTCCGTATCTGTCTCTGACAATATCGTACGTCATGGCATGCGTAACACACACCTCAACCAGTGCAATTTACGGCAGTCGAACGAGCACTTGCTTCAATGAGTGACCGTGTTTACCCAAAACTGTGCATAACTTTGTTATTGGTTTATCGGTTTCCCCACCAGACTGGAGTAATGTTTGGCAGTCAGTGGTGGTCGAACACTGACAGTTTACCTTCATCTTGTTCTCGTATCAGCAAAGTTTGTGCACCGTAGCACAGAAGTCTGAACTATTGCAGTTTTCACTCGAGCGTTCACAGACCGCTAGACCGTGCCAGATATATATATATATATATCACATGTTTGACGCCAGACTGTGTGCCAAACAAATCATGGTACAATAATTTTTATAAAAGGAAAAATGCATGTGGACTGAATGCTGTCAGGTTGCCTAGGCCAAGGCAGGTAAATTTTCTTGAGGAATCCACAACCGGAGCATTTGGCTAGCCAAAGCCTGACCCGCAAGGCAGCGGGGAGGTGTGAAAACCGCAATCCTTTGCGGGTCAGTGTCCAGTTCATCGGATCATACGCCTTTTGGATGGGGTCAAACGTTCATACATCTTGATGACCTTGATTGAGCCGGTGACCACTGCTACAATCGGGAAGGTGTGTGTGGTTCGTACGCCAGAGATGTCTGTATGCGTGCCAAAACTGCATCCGACATTCGTCCACCAAGTGCGATCAAATAACAAAGTGTGCTGACCTTCTCTACAGGTTCATCAGATGGAGTGAACTTGTTAGTTGGATAAACTCAGTCTCTGTGAGAGTATTTCACACTTCGGATATGCAAAAAAGTATACTGAACATGATTACGCTAGCACTTAATCTATCCAGAGTGGCTTCGGATTCTCTTGGATGTTTATTCGGCGGTAAAATATCCGAGTGACACTGGGGACGTCCCTCGTACCAAACTCCCAAGGAACTCCATGATCTTGATCATGATCATATCTGGAGTCGGCTTATCCTTTCCAAGGAGCCAGCAGCAATGAAGTGAAGTGAAAAAGTACAGTATCATCTGATTCAGTCATATCAAACAACTTTCCATCTAGTACAACAGAAACACTGCTAACTTCTCGCGAAGAAAGTGCCATTTCTGCATCCATGTCTACTAGAAAGTCAAAAAACCGAGTGGAGAGAGGGGATAACCCCGTCCCGTGATGAACTCGAGTGGAAAAGAGACTTAAGTTTGTCTGCGGCTTCGGCGATTCGTAAACAGTGACCGTACTAGGACAAAGAGTTTATGTGTTTCAGAAGTTGTGAAGATGAAGATATTCTTGATGATCCCTAAGTGCTGGTTTCAACACGAACCCTGTTCATATGGGGAAGCCAGATACCTCAAGGAGATGCTAATCAACATTTCTTTCTTTTGTGGTTCGCACCAGAGGTTCTGTCCTTTACGTTGAATTCGGTGGGAGAATCAAATCACGCCATTCTGTAGGAGCCTTTTTGTTTTGCCATACGAGACCGAAGAGTTTTGTCAAGTCCGGGATCGAGGCTGAGCCAACATACTTCAAGATACGAGGAGGAAGCCCTTCCAGGCCAGAAGCACCATACCTCTTAAGGTTACTTCTCTCCCGAGTACCCTCTATTTTTAGAGGACGGACAATTGTTCACTTGATTCAAAAGTTAACAGATCCAAAAAGGACAAATGTTAGTGGAATTCTACCTTGAAATGTTTGCTGGTCGTTCCAGGTGGCGTTGTGTAAAGGGAATCAGTGCCTCATTGGATTCCTTAATTGTCTCACTCATCCCTGATTTCCGCGAGCCCGTATTCTTTATTAAACGAAAGTAAAGATTGTAACTCTGAAAAATGGTCACAGAATTTTGCATCTCCGCACATTCCGATGCTCAAAACCTTTAGCCGTCATTCCTTGGGTTCCTGATGACCTGATGTTTAAGGGTTTAAAGTGCACTGTCCTGTTTTGTCTCTAGAACGGTGGTTTTGCGAACGTCCGACAGAGCAGCATAGTTCGAAAAATCTATCGTGTCCGCTTTAATCGTTTGTCGGAATCGATCGTTGTCTGAACAGATCGTTGAGTCCCTCGGTGATTAGTTCAAACTAGAGACGATCCGAGAGCTCCGCTTTTAATATTGATGTCGTGATGTACTACTCACATTTGTGAGTAGTATGCAAAATAGTTCGGTTGGCGGTATCCCTCGAAGATCAAAAATTAACAAGACCAATGAGGGCGAAGTGCTGTACCTCAAAGAATAACTACAGACTGCTCCACTCATTACCCGGAGTGCTGCTGGGAATTACAACGACATGTTTCAAATGAGATATCTGTTATATGTATACCAAATTATTGATATCCCAACTGTAATCTGCAATAAACAACTTTCCTTGATCGGGCACGGGTTTGTGAAATTATAACATTAGTAGTTTAGGGCTAAGCGTGTACTGTTTGCAACCGCTTTCAGCAGCCATTAGGCATAGTGAGAATCCGGCTTGGACCAGAACAATGATTAGTGTCCACAAGCTTTTACAGTAAGTCTTTAAATGTAATTCAAGAGCAACATAACTTCTACTCAAAAAATCAGTTCTAAAGTGGTAAATCAACCGGATAAAATGAACTCAAGAAAAAAAGGCTGTGGTATTCGGAAAAGGAACAATGCCTACCACTTTCTTCACTCACCATATTTTCAGATTATTGACGATCGATAGTCCTTATCCAACTCACCTCAGTGCATCCGTACTTTTTGTACCAGTGCAGATAGGCGCCAGCTCGCCATCGCATATAGGCTCGCGAAATCAGACAATTCAAATCCTCCGTTATGCAACACGAGTTGAAAGCCAGTGTTACACTATTCCGTGTAGTTTTTCCGTTCACATCTGTACAGAAACCAACAATAACACAATAGAGATAAATCACGGAAAACGAACTGATTTATTATGGATACTTGTGATCACTTACTGCTCACAAGTTGTCTATGAGCGTAACACGGTAGCGCGTATAGTGACATTTAAACAAATTTGATTACGAATCAAAAAGCTTCAGCACATGTCATTGAACTAGCCAAATAGGAAACTAATGAGAAGTCCCACGTACGGGTCGGTGGGTAGAAGGGTGCAATCATCTTAAACCGCCTCTTCACATGGCTTTACCCGGTACAATGTAACTTGGATAACCATTTACACTCGGGAGTGGAAGTTTGCGAAATTTTGTTATATTTTATCTCCAAGCAACTAGGGAGGGCGCATGGACTTGCACTTCTGTGGCGATCGTGCAACGAGTACGCACGAACCACTAAACAGTTTCCAGTTGGCTAATCACAAAGCAGAGGTCCCGACCAATCCCGTGGTCTCTAGTGCAATCAATCAAATTAGTTGAATGTAAGAAAGCAGTCCCACGGGCCATATCGTTGTCGACTAGACATCGAAGAACGAGTCAATGATTGTTTGACGCTTGTGATACTTATTTGCGTGATTTTCTGAATAGAACTATAACTGTATCCACAGCTCGTCTTGGTTCTACCGAACTGCGCTATTCAGTGGGCTTTAAGTTACAAGTTCGGGCTATATGATTCGGAGTACTATTCCGAATATTAGCTATAAAACGTATGAAATTACATATTTGCCACAAAGTGATTCGACTAAAGACGAGATAGTGAGAGCTACACATTGAAGTTGGAGAACACTCCCATCAATATAATCTCGTTCACATTGAATGAACTAATTAATGTGGACATTGTTGAATCCCGTATGAGTCAATGAGTAGGCAAAGAGTCAACTAAGTAGTTATCCTATTTCCAGTATGTAAATGCAAACGTAGCCGGCCGTAAGCCGATGAACAAGCAGTGCGTCAACATGCAGACGGCCAAGCACAAACTGGTGCAAGTGTTACCAAAAGGAGTATGTCATCACTGTCATCAATCAATGCGGACAGGTCAATACTGACTTCTGATTCGCTGAGGCGGATCGACCTTATAACAGAGTAAGTTCGCATGAGGTGCGTCCGTGCATGTGGTGGTGGGCCGCAACCGTCAGTCACGTGATGGGTACTCGACTGCAGGCCACAACAGACATGATCTGCAAATGTAACCATTCACATTTAAGCCATTTATATATTTGCGGCTCAAAGACAGAGGGTCTGAATTCGAACTCTCGCTCCGGGGAGTTCCTTGACTTCGAAAAGCCTTTGTATCATCGGAGGTGGGTGCCTCGAATTGTGATTGGTCACCCTTCCCTTCCACCTAGCGAACCGTGTCCTAGATAACCAAGCGTATCAAATAGCATCTATCTACTAAGGAGGTCTTACTCAATGCTTTCTCACCAACGTGAGAAGGCGAAAAGTCAACACTGGTCATTCACCTAGAGGAGTTGTCGAAAAACTCTGACTCAGAAGAGGTACACGAACTACTCACACAAACACACCTTCCTAGTTGTGGTAGTAGTCACCGGGTCGATTGGGTATTGAGATGTACGTACTAAGTAACTTGGACCCCGTCCAAACGGTGTATGATCCCACGAACTGGAAACCAGCCACCAAACGGAACGTGACGTGGTGATCCGGGCCTACGAGATGACGCCCACCCTGGAGCGGCGCGTTACAGATTTTGGACAAATGCGATCAATCAAGCCTCACGACGCGCGTACGTGTCACTGCTTCTGACTCCATATCATAAGTAGATCGTAGCAGCCAATCAGAGATCGTGCGGCCCAGACGGAAGCAGAACGCTGCTAGAAATACTGGAAGGCGATTGGTGGAAGCCCGGATAACTAATGAGCCTACTTTGTAGATATTGTTTAACTCCCTTTATTTCTTCCAATAAAAGAATTACCATTCCTGTGGCCTTCTCGTGTCTGAGTTACGTGGGATATTGCGTGCTAGTGCCAGTGCTGACGCGATCCAGTCCGTGATAACTGATCCTTGATTCGTGTTCCGTGATTCGCATTGCGTGGTTCCTGTTCCGAGTTCCGTGTGTATTACTACTATTACTGCGATCACTATACGTGGTTTTCACACACCACCCCACTGGCTTATGAGTGAGTCTTTGGCTAATAGAAGGATCTGGTTGTGAAATTCCCAAGAAAATTCACTGACTTTGGTCTCGGAAACCTGGCAGTATGCTGCTCAAGAGCAAATCTTGAATTGATTACTTTGTTACAAAGATTGTCATATTGTGATTTATTTGGTTAACAGTGAGGACCCAGGCACGAGATAATTAGCGATACAAGGATCTAGGAATGTTTCACACATTGTGCCATCAAGTGCCCTAAAGCAACGTGTATTACTAAAATGCGTTTTGGGATCATTCGAAGCAGACCTATTTGCTGTCAGCATACAGTTGACCACACACAGAGTATGCGGTACAAATTTGGAATCCATGACTAATTCGTGACGGAAATGCACTCAAACGTCCGCAGAGAACAACAACCAAAATAGTCAAAGGGTAACAATCCAAGACCTACTTTGAAAGATTTCAAATCTTCGGACTCTATTCAACTGAATACAGCTGAATGCGGGGAGAACTGATTCTCGTATATCAAATATTACATCAACCTAACCACCCGTACAGTACTGTACTAACACTATCCATCAACGGTCACCTTGGGGGACATCCGTTTAAACTTTTGCTCAAAAAGAGTTGGCTAGAATGCAGGCAACACTTTTTTTAGCCTCAGAATTTGGATGACTGGAACTCTATTTCATCCCAAGGTGTTTACGCTTCAACCATTGATTCATTCAAATCACGGCTTGATGAAGTATGGAAACACCCAACTGTTCAGCACCCGCGAGTGAACTTCATAATTTGCTATTAATTGTACTATCAACCGAACCCAGCGTTTACAGATCCTATGAGATTCAATAAGCATCATTTTTGTAATTTACTCATATAGCAACGATTGTTACTAGGTAGGTTGCCACGGCGAGCGATCTTTGCCGAGACAGATAGCGGATGGCAAAATGTCAAGGGCGGTCGAAAGACGAACTGGAACGAGTGTATGAAAGCCCTAACCAGGAGACTGGGTCACAGAGGTCCCGTTAGGCTCCCTGGATGGGGACCCCAAGATAATGGTCACCGATGGTTAGAGACACTCAGTGATATGGTTGGGTATCGCATACAGTGGCGCTCGTGTATCCACTCAATTGTCGCATAACACCACTCTGTACGAATTATCCATCCTCCGTTCCCACTGGCTTTCAATATTCCAATCTTCACGCCGCTCGTTTATCCAAATGGGCGGCCAAGAGACAGCAACTAAAACTGGCCATTGGTTGCACAAACCGAACTGAATTTACTCACGTTAAAAATTGGGTTTGAATCAGGCCTTAATCTCAACTTACTTACACTTTTTGAATGTATGTTCTCTCTTTCGAGCTCATACTACCTCCAATGAATCCCCATATATTACCAATTTTCAAATTTGTACAGCGGACAATATCAAGGACTTTGGTGTTACCATGGGACGTGAATGCAGGTGGTCTACCCATATCCGCAGACATTTGACCTTTCGTATCCGCAAGTTGATAAATTGTATTGCAAAACACTCTGCCAACTCCTCCCTTGTTTATCAACGTCTCTCAACCATTATCCTTCATTTTTTCCCTCTGATCTTCCCCGGTATACTTTAAAATGATTTCATTACTCTTCGTTAAGGCTTGGCCATCATCAGCCTCGTTTCACTTGTCTTTACAGACTCTCTTGTTAACACAAATTGTGTAACGTATGTATTTGATTTTTGTGAATGTTTTGCTGGTAAAACATTGGCGGGTCTCACACATTCTCTATTTTTGCCACTTATCTGCTGATTGCTCGCATCAGTCAATCAAGTTGAGTCCTCGACTCGTTTCCGAACGAATCAACATTTATAAAATCCGCATGTTGTATATTTAACCCCGTATCCTCTACTGACAAAGCCAAATTTTCAGCTGAGTTGGGTTTGAACTGTTTAAGCTGAATGAACCCTGGGTCGGTACTTCACTATCGTCATTGTCTTCTAATGTTTGAGCAGAATAGGATTCCATTACCTGTTCTCCTATGTCGGTCTGACGGGTACACGACAGATCGGTCAATTGGACCAGCTGTAACAAGGGAAAGTGACACGCTTGCCGTTCGCGCAAGTATTTAGAATGCTCAGTGAACTTTGACTGTACACAACACGGGTGTCATCAAGACACGGCTGGACAACAAGAGCAGAAAAGCTCTTGCGAACTGGTGATCAGTGCAAAGATCGCATGATCCGATTGTTATAAGTCCAGAAGGTGGAGCTGGTCAAGGATGATCGTTTATTGGGGATCACAGATGGGACATTAAAAATTTGGTATATATAACACAGAAAACCTCATCAGAAATATCCCATTGCAGCTCCTGGCCCCACGACGAGCAATGTATGTAGCAATCAATAATTATTCTCTGAGATGCAGCAGTTTTTTCTCGGTGGTTTTCTTAATTTTTGATCGTTGAAAGTATTCACCAACTACGTTATCTACTACTCACAAGTGAGTAGTATCTCACAACACGATGAATTGGACACCTATCCATAGGGGGTTACGGTTTTTACTGATCACGCCGCTGCCTTACGGGTTAGGCTTTGACCCACGGAGAACTCCCGTTGTGTATCCACAAGATGTATTCGAATCCCATTACCACCGTCTGATTTTCCTCGTTAAGTCAAGGTCAAAGTTTTTTTATAGGAAATACTTAAAAGTGGTTGCTTTTCTTGTCCCATAGGGTTCAGTATAAATGGATCTATTTACGGTTCGTGAAAAGACAAGGAATGTCACAAATTTACTTTGTTTCATGCACTGCTACGGGTTTCGAAATTTAGGACTTGACAATGTGTTGTCATCCAGTTTGTGTTTGAAGGAATCAACTGTGGGCGTAGAAACAACGTGAGGTGGTAAAGAATTCGAAATGCTGCAACTTCTGAGGGCAAATGAATGACATCGGTATTCTAGTCGACAATTTTGGAAAACTAATTTGAGTGAGTGCCCCGTTGAGGTGAGTGTTAGGCGACAAGGCGAACAGTGAGCGACATACAATAAAATCGGCGGTACTGCGTGGGGAGTGCCAACCAATGAGATTGTTTGTACAAATCAATGAATATCGACCCGGGAGGAACGACTTTTGATTTCTCAACCATAAGACTACTACGGTGAACAACTTAAGACGATGTTGGAATATTGTCTGAGGCGTTGTGAAAATCTCCGGGACAGACAGCAAAACCTATTCCTCATTTTTGAATAGAAGTTAAAAAACGAGGCTTACCAAACCACTGATCAATCGGTTCAGGATTCCACGGAACCGGACGTATGTAATCCCAAAGCGAACGAATAGCCTGATGTTTAACTATGCCTTGATTGGGTTTACATTTGGCTTGGTACTGTTTATCATCCCCGGTAGATAGTGCATTCGTATAATGCATTCGGTAGGCCAGCAAAGCGGCCAAACAATTCATCGGTCGACAGCCAGTTTGTCGACCCGGTTTGTACAAATTCCATGTGGCATCGATCGGACACTGATGTAAGGTGTTTTGTAGTAATCCCAGTTGAATTGTCCAATTGTTTGGTTCGGTGTACAGTTTATCGAATAACCTGAAGCGAATACCATGTAGTATGGTTTGATTGGGCGATGATTGGGTGTGTGTGGGGGGGGGCATGAATCAATTCAGTATTGTGGAAAAAATAGAGATAAATTATTAAATGCTCATTTTAAGAAAACAGTTTTCAGGCAAAGTCACTGCATATCCAAAACGGTCAGTAACACATCAGTCACAGATTCACACTTAACTCTAAATTACTTGTGGTTAGAGGTGCCAGATACTGATTTACCGGTTTTAATCGACCAACCTTTCCGATTTCGTTGATACACTCAATCTCTTGGTTCATCTAGTCAGTCCTTGAATATTCGTACGCCCAATGCGCGCACGGGATAATAGCTAACCCCACAATCCGGTTTCAGTTAAAACTCATCACCACGGTTGCATCCTGTATAACTTAGTTCACGTGAAGTACAAAAATCCGTGATATATTTGTGTACCCCGAACATCACGTTTCTGTTCGACCTCTTGGCGGACTGCAGTTCATTGATCAATGCGATCGGAATTGAACAAGTTGAGTTCTACTCATTTGGCCTTGATGTGGTTCACATCAAAGCAGACACACACATACTTTTTTTATAGTAGCAAGCTTGGATTAGCCCATTCGATTGTTAAGAGGCATCAGGCGCTCTTGGGAGTGGGTTTCACTGCTTGGGAGCTCGTTAATTCCCTACAGTTTTATACATTTACATGTGATAGAAATGTTTGTGATAATCGACAAAGAAATCCCAAACAGGACAAAACAGTTGTCCCGGTGCTCTTTGTCGGTTATCACAAACATTTCCATCACACGTAAACAAACACACACATAAAGAATTATTATCTGCTTTTTATTCCCCTCGAAATATACAAAATACAATTATTCGCTTCAAAACGTATGAAAGTTTGTATCACGCACGATGAAAAACAAATCCCAGTGACTTGAATTTGAGCGTCAGAAATGCCACAAAACAGGTATACTTGATCAAGCGGGCACAAACTCTCAAATCGTTTGCGATAACCGAAAACGCAAAACAAACCATTTAGCAAACCGTAGTCTCAGTTCCAATACAACAAGGAAAATCCAAAACTCCATTAAACCATGAGGAAAAGATGTATGAAAAGAACACTGAAGATGGACAAGCGCATCGTCATGTTGTCTACTGTTATAAACAAATTATACATATATATATATATATCCCAACATTCTTTTAACTCTTTATCTTCCGTTTCCAACCCTCTCCCTTTACCCCTTCTTCCAACCCGCAACATTCCCCCAGACAACTTGTTCATCACTTGCCAAAGTTCGTCGCCTAGTAGAGCGCTAAGTAGTTCACCACAAAATGGATTGCATATTCTGAAGCCTCGTCAGCCACTGAACGTGGGGGCCTTCAACGTGAGGACTTTGATGTAGATAGGTCAAAAAGCGTGTCTGGCGCGTACAATGGACTCTCTGGAGATTGATGTCTATTGCGTGGAGACACGAATCCAAGATCCTAGTACGATAAACCACTTAACTGTACCGGGGTTGTCTTCGAGGTTCTTCCTCCTTGTGTCAGATGGTGACAAAACCCGTTCAGTAGGCCAGCGTGGCGTGAGCATTGTACTCAACAATAAAGCCGAAGCAGCACTACTCAATTGGATTCTCGTCAACAGTCGCTTATGTGCGATTTCGCTCCAAGGGTCCATTAGCGCCCGGAAGGGAAGCAACACCAAAAGGTGCGTATGCTCCGACGAACTGCAGTTCTGACGCACAAAAGGACGAGTTTTATGATAAACTCACGGAACTCATTCGGTTGAGTCGAAGCTCCGATATAGCTGTTCTCGCAGGTTATTTTAACGATCAAGTTGGAAAACCCATTTTCTTAAACGTCTTTGCCGTGAAAAGGAACGCGCATTTAAATGTGACAGGAGGGCCGAAATGCAACGATTATCGTCCCTGATCAAGAGTGAAATAAGACGGTTGGACGCCCTTTATGCAAGTCAATTTTTTGGGACGAGGAACTGCAAATCTGTGTGGCGTGGAATCAATCTTCTCTGCGGGCAGAAGAAAGTGATTTCCAGTCCCTCTATCGATATTGAAATACTGAATAATGCATTTATTCCTTCTTCGTCCGACAAATACCCCAGTTTTGCTGATTCCTGTTCTCCAAACATTCAACCTTCGTTTGATCCCATCACCTCTGGTGAGATGTATAAACACATGTGTTCTCTCAAGGTGTCCACCGCACATGGTCCAGACGACTTAGGTCCCACCCTTTTTAAACACGGTGCTCTGCCACTCTCTCAGATTTTCGCACACATAGCTAATCTTTCACTTGAACTCCGAACTATTCCAGACTGCTGACGCTCAGTGAGAATTACTCCCATCGCAAAAGGAACGTCCAAGGTCCCAATAGCGAAGCGTTTTAGACCAATTGCTCTCAC